>RJWM01008149.1:0-23958 GCA_004363535.1 Dasyprocta punctata | reverse complement strand
GTTTGTAATGGCCAGATCTTGGAGACAACCCAAGTGCCCATCAATCAAAGAATGGATAAAAAAGATGTATTTTTATACGATGGAGTACTACTCAGCTATTAAGAAAGATTGTATTGAGACTTTTATAAGTAAATGGTCACAACTTGGGACCATACTCATAAGCGAGATAAATCAAACCCACATGTGTAAATACCGTATTGTCTCCCTATTGTAAGAAATGGAAAAGTATATATGATTCAAAATCTATAATAAATACTATGTAAGGGTAAAAAACAGCTCAAAGAGCAAAGATAATTGGGAAGGGAATAGGCGGAAAGAGAAAGGGGAAAAGGAAAAGATATAAACCTGTATATATGTATATGTAAGATAACTAAAAAGAACACTGCTGAATGTATTCGTTATTGAGAAAGAAAAATTAATACTCATATGATTAGATCAATCTTGCATGTCTATATCTGTTAATGTAAGAAATCATTTTAAAGATAACGATGCGCAATATTGCAACCATTGTCAAGCTTCTATCTTCCAGTTTTGTAAACCTGCAATGTTGTGTATTTACACTAGTCATTTGTTTGTCTCTTTTGCTTGCTGTTTTTACTATATATGTCGTCTTTTTTTGTATGTTTTGTTTTGTTTTGTTTTGTTATTCTTTGCTTAAATTAAAAAATAAATAAATAAAGAAGCTTGTCGCTCAAAAAAAAAAAGGTGAAATGTAATAATACATACGTAAAATATCTAAAATGGAATCTAAAGCATGATTATTTCTTCATAAATGACAACTGGTAGTAGTGTCATTAGAATCATCACCATTGTCAATAACATTACAACAATCAAAGCTTAGGGTAAAAAAAGAGAAAATGATTCTTATCAATGCCCTGTCCAGACAAAAAATTTATTCTAGCAGTTACTAGCATTATGCATGTATAATATGATCATTTTAATGCCTAAATCATGAAAATTATACAAAACTAAATGTTTGACAGGTCTTAGAAGTATAATCAAACTATAGTTGTAAAGAATGAAATATCCAACAGCTACTTTAAGAAATGCAAATCAAATCATTATTATTTTAATCCAGTTTAAAGCCCTCCAATGACTTCCTATTGCACTTTGAATAAACTGGAGGTTCTGTCAAATGCCCTTCAAAGTTCTGCAAAGTCTGGCACCTCCTTTTTCTTGGCATGGCTTTTTCCCTTACTTCCGCTCCCCTTACTCTATTTACCAGACACACTCTTCTTCTGTTACTCTGTTTCTCAACTTGCCCATGTCCTCTATCATGTTACTGGATCTTTACTAGAATTTCACTATCCCATACTGATGTGTGTGTGTGTCCACATGTATGCCCATGTGAATGTATTTTCTTGTTGACTGTCAGTCTTACCCTGCTTTGTAGAATGGGACCATTAGATCAACGACAATTGTCAACTTTGTAATTTCAGTACTAAGAACATTGGATGGTACACAATAGTGCTCATAAATAGTTTATGAAGTAATAAATAAATAAGTGCATAAATAAATGTGATAAAGTTTGATCAATTCATTTGCACATTAATTTAGATACTGAACTTAAAAGGTTACCCTTTTTGGGCCCAAAAAAACCTAAAGTCATCATTTATAGGTTATATTTATATTTATATAACATTTTCTATTTAAAAGTAGGCTTTAACATGCAAATGAATTGCAAGATTACCATAGGATCTATTTTGTACACATTTTTGCATGCTTTTAAATTCAAATACCAAATATCTAAGAAGTTAACCATGATGTCTTTTGTAAAGTCAAAATTGTTATGCATGGAAGCATAGTAGAAGGTTCTAACAAGTTTTGCATAAAAATAATCTCTCAATACTTTGAGAATTCAAGACTTGGAGGCTGTTTATGTTTTCTGTTTAAAATGCTGGAGATATTATGCTGGATCTGGTTTAGAACACAGCAGCAGAACATACATTTCCATAAACTGGTCCACTTGAGGGGATTTTAGACTTCGCTTTTCTAGAATTTTTATATTACTAGTTTCACAAAGTTAAAAGATTCAGTGTTCAAAAACATGATCTACTCAGACTGACATTGTCACCATAGCAACAAAGAAAATAAATTGGTAAGCAAGGTAAAAAGAAAAAAATTATCTCTTATTACTTTACACCAAGAAAGATATTAATGAAACAGGACTCTTTCAAGGGAAGCACCTGATCTTATGTTAATGGTGACTAATATTAGTTCTGACCATTTTATTTCTCTCATGTACAAATGAAACTATTTAGGCAACAATATCATTGTTGAGAAGGACAATTTTTAACTGCTGTCACTCACAGTGCCATTTACTAATATCAGTTTCTAACCTTAATATAAAAACTGTTCAAGGTCAGAGTTAGTATAATTAAAAGTTAATTACTGTTACATCTAAGTGAGTGGAAGCATAAGAAATGAGAAACAAGCTGGGTGTGGTGGCGCATGCTTTTAATCCCAGCACTCGGGAGGCTGAGGTAGGAGGAGCCTTGTGAGTTCCAGGCTGGCTTGGGCTACAAAGCGAGTGCAAGGCTGGCCTGAGCTACATAGTGCGACCCTGCCTCAAAAAAATAGGGCTGGGAATTTGGTTTAGCAGCTTAACTGCCTGCTTAGTAGGCGAGAGGCTGTGAGTTCAATCCCCAGTGCCAAAAAAAAGAAATAAGAAATACATTTGATTAGTAAATAGAAATACCGAAAGTCAGAAGAATATTTTCAGAAACCTTTTGCATATGAAGACTCAGTCAAGAAGGCTCAGATATGTGTCATTTGTATGGGAGAAAATTTTCCCATTTAAATTGAGAAGTAAAGCAACTAGACCAGAAGTTAAGGGGCTTTGTCTTCTCTCATTCATCTGTTGGATGATGGTGGTTGTGTTCCTCAAAAGGAACACAGGATAGTGATACCATTTATCCAGTTTGATGGTTGTGACATGGATGAAGTTGGAATAGCAGCTGGCAACAGAGGTCCTGAGAAAATACCTGCCAAATTGTACTATTAAATATGTCTGTAAGGTCCATGTAGGAAAATATCAGATATTATCATCTCTTTAATATTAAATTCCTATCTACAGTGCTTGTACTTAGAAGTTCCTAAATAAATACATATTATTGAACAAATGAATGAATGAATGAATGAATGAATTCTACCCTGAATTCAGCATTTTATCCATTACTGCCAACTCTTCTGTCTTTGATAGTAACATACAAGGACAAGTTATTGAAAGATATGGATTATACTTTAATGAGTCTAACCAATTCAGAATGTATTAAAATGCCTTGTTTTTAACTTTCCTTTCTAAATCTCACATCCATAAATTAATTTAATGATTCTTTGAAGTGACAGTTGTAAAAGATATATTGCACCAGATGAAATTAAACCAAGAGGACATTATTCAATCCATTGGGATAAGGCAGAGAGACTGAAATCAACCCTAGTGAAACAAAAATGGGAGAGTTGAGAGCTGGGGTGAGCTACTGGAAAAGAACTGGAGAATGTTAGGGCTGGTTGGTCTAGGAAGAAATATGTCTAAAGTTTAGCCAAACTGAGTTAATTTGTACATTGAATACTAAAATTTAGTGGATAGTTTTGTCACACATAAGAAATTTTATTTTGTTCATTTCATCTTTATTACTTTTTTAATAAAGGACTTTTTAAAATAACAGTAATTTAAAGTTATTGTATGTGCTTGGAATTGGTTAACATAGTCTCTTAATTTTCATAAGTTTTGTCTTTCCAACTATAATTTTATTTTCAGTGTTTTCCTTTCCAAAAAAAATTTATCTGCCTTCTAAAGACAAAATCTTGATCACTGCAAATGCTTGTAACTACAGCTTCTTCAGGTTTGGTATACTTTTATTATTTGTTTATTGATTGATTGATTGATATACTTTTTAAACAAGAGCAGGAACAAAAGTGATACTCAAAATTCCAGGTATAGCTGTAACAAAATTTTATTTCTGGTTTTAAGTAAATCATTATGTATTAATTAAATAACAACTTAGCAATGAATATATTCAAACCATGGCCAAAAAGCCCATGAGAAGAATGAAGAGAATCTCTGAATCTTCACTGAACCATTCAGTTTGGTAGAGAGTATTGAGAAGCTTAGAGTAGCTGTGGGATAAATGCAGTCAAGGAGGCACAAAAGCACTGTGGACATATACCAGAAGATTTTATATGGAAAATGGCATTTGAATGAGAGCTGGCAAGATTAAAATGTGCTTTAAAAAGAGAATTTTTCCAGATGAAGCAAATTTAAGGAACTGAGGTGTAGAATAAGGAAAAGGACAGAACTTTTTTTTTTTTTATGTTTGCTGAGTTTATAAGTGGAAAAGAAAATGTATTTAACCCCCTGGCTACATTTCCTCAAACTATTAAAAGTCAAAATGCTATATTCCATCACTGAAAGTCCCCTTTATTAGTCCACTAAAGATGACTTGAACCCTTCCTTTGCTAAGCCCACTCAGATAAACACTGAATTTTTTTCTTCTCTCTTCTGTGTGTCTACTGTACATTGGTATTTCACTGATTTCTTCTCTCAGGTTGATTCTTCTTTTTTCTCTCAACCTCTTGCCAACCTGATGTTGCAATCAGGTTTATCTTCAGAAAGTAGAGGTTTGGGATTTGAGTTGGGTTGAGAAGAGTCATTTCACATCAGGAGAGTTAGAGTCCAGAGTGAAGAAAATAAGCCTTTATAACTCCAGCCTTAGAACAAAGAATTTACAGCCTAAAATTCTTTCTGGAGCTAAGATTAATAATCTTAAATTATAAATTCCATAACTATATAGCAATATTTTAAAATATATTGATCTTTTTTTCCTCTGTAGTCCCCTTTGGTTATTTGACTGTTTAAATTGAGTTTGAGCTGGAATTCCATAAAAGCATGACACTTCCAAATGACAGTAAATATACAAGAAGGGGTCAGGGACAAAAACTCCCATAGAGGAATTAGCACAACATCCAATTGAAATGCCAACTTAAGGGCAGCTGTTGGAGATCTATTGCAGATCAAATCTTCCCAAAACGATCAGAATAATATGCAGTTTCCATGCATCTAGAACTTTGCCATCTCCACACAAAGATGGATTCTATCTCCCCTAGAACATGGATATCTCAAAACTGCTCCAGTCAAAGGAACAGTGTAAAAGTGAAGCTGTGTAATTTCTGAGGATAGATTATCAAAGGTATAGAGGTTCATTTGTTTGGCATTCTTTCCCTTGGATATCATCCACCAACACTTGAGGAAACCCAAATTAGCCCAGGCAGAGAGGCCACCTGAAAAGCCTCTTATAGGAAGGAATAGTGCTCACCAATTGCTAAATATGACTCATTGAGCCAGCAGACAAATTCTGTTCCTTGCTTTCAATTCTTCCAGAAAAGACCCTCGACATTGTGGAATAAGACACTCTCTATTCTCCCTAGATGTCTGACACAACACTACCTAAGTATGATAAGTGTTTGTTCGTTGACACTAAGCTTTGGGGTAATTTGTTATGCACCAAAACTAGGTATTTGATTGGCAGATGGGGTTGAAACATTTTTGAGCTGTTAATTAGCAGCACATGAGGAAACACTTGGGGACCAAAACTGTGGGAAAAACTAAATTTAATTTTTTCTAAATACAGGTGGTCTGAAATCAGAATGATATCCATAAATATCTGGAGGGGAGGCTAAGTACATATATGGTTTGGGCTTGGAGGATCGTAGTCCCAAGGTTTGAAGTCAAAGCTGCAAGGATGAGCAGCACAGGTGTGCATATAAAGCTGAGTCTCCTGGCATCGGGGAGACTCTAGGTCCAGTCCTAAGTTTCTTTATGTCTTTCGGCTCTGTTTTCTGACTGCAGCACGGATTCCTGTAGTTTGCAGAGGGCACCATGTTTACTGGGAAGGTCTTTCTCTGATCAGGCCTGCCATGAACTATTTAAAGTTTTGATAGCCGAATCACATGATCTGTGCTGTCCTTAAAAAAGTATAACCTGATGAGAAGGTAACCGCTGTTTGGAGAGGAAGGAAATGGAAGAGACTACATTAAGAAAGGTCCTGAGAAAACTATTAATGGATGTTTTGCCATTGTGGAAATATCATAACAGCCATGACATTGCTAGGTGATATAATCATAATGGACACCGTTCCATATGCAGTCCATCACTGACCAAAATGTCATTTTGTGCCACTATCCACACATCTCAAGGGAGGAAAATAGAGACTTTGGGAGAATAATTTCATTACATTTTCTTAGTAAACTCTTTGAAATGAAATATTTAAAATTCTGTACCTACAACTGTGTTCCTCTATTAAATATTACAGTAGAGAATACATGGATTTTTCTCACCCTTAAAAGATAGCTATAAATGGAAATTGTTTACATATATATTGATACAAAGCTATGGTAACAAAAAATAGGAGCCTAGAGGTTGGAGCACACATACCACCTGTAGTACTACCCTTTCATGTGTAGGTCAAGATATGTATCAAATTTCAACTGTTCACAGGAAGTATTTAGGAAGCCAAGAGTGATTCTCACATTGCAATTCCTGATTTATGCAAATGCACTTCAGAACAGCAGACAAGAACACTTGTGTTTCCCAATCATTTAAAGACCACTTTGTGGACCCAAATCTGCATGGCTCAGTGCTTTCCTTATTGACATTTTAGTATATGTGCTGCCGAGCAGAGCACTCCTTATTAACATTTTGTGCCATCATTTCCCCATATTTGTTAAACAGTTTTTAATTGGTATTTCCTTTTTTCTACTTAAACAGTAATCTTCATAAATAGAAAGAAAATCTGTCTTAACATTTTTTCCACATTTCAAAATTAGGATGAAAATAGTGATCATAACCTAAGAAACAATTTGAACTACTTTTCCCTTATCATGTGAAAATGACTTTGTGAAACATGTCCAGTGGTTCCTAATTTTACTAAGTCATCTTTAGTGCATCTGTTGCTTTGGAGTATGAGGTTGGATGAGGTTGGATATGACAGGCAACTCCCTACACAAACACTTTTAAAGAGACGTAGGGCTTGATTTTAATGTTGTTCAAAAATGAATTTAACAATATTGGTGGAGGTTTTTTAAACTCAAATTCTAAAACTGAAATGAAAAACTAAAACAACAAGTATGGATAAAGATGTGAAAAAATTAGAACACTTGCATATGGCTGGGGTAATGCAAAATAGTGCAAATCTAACGAAAAATATTACATTTCCTCAAAAAATTGAAAATAAAACTACTATATCATTCAATATCTCACTTTGTATATATCCAAAATAATTGAAATAGGATCGCAAATAGGTATTTGCACCCTCACTTTCATTGGAACAATATTCACAATAGCCAAGAACTGAAAATAACTTAAATGATCACCTACAGGTAAAAGAATAAAGAAAATGTATCTACCACATACATACAATGGAATGCTGTTCTATCTTTAAAAAGAAGACAATTCCACAATGCACAACATGGGTGAAACTTGAAGATATTATGCTAAGTGAAGTTAAGCAGACACCAAAAGGTGAATTATGATCTAAATTAGTCAAACCCACAGAATCCATAGTGGAATGGCTGCTGCCAGGAGCTGCGTGGAGAGGAAAATGGGGAGTTACTAGTCAATGGTGTAGTATTTCAGTTAAGCAAGATGAATAAATTCTAGAGATCTGCCAAGCAACATTGTACCCATGGTTAAAAATAATGTTTTGTATGGTTAAAATTTAATAAGAGAATAAATTTCATGGTGTGTTCTTACCATGATAGAAAAAAATTTTTAAAGTTAATAAATAAAATGTCACTCCCATTCTGATTTTAAACTTTTATGCATAGTTTAAAATATGGATTCATCTGCATTTTGCCAATTTTCTATTTGTTAGTTCTTCATAGTAAAGCTATATGCATTTATGTGTCTTTCTATCACATAGAGTATGTTACATATTTAAAGATATACAGTTACAATATAATACAAACATCAAAAGATGATATTAGCAGAGTAAATTTTCAATCCTTAAAGTGGAATAATGGAGTCCCTAAAATTAAAGAGCAGTTTTACATACTTAATGTGTTAAAATATTTATGCAGCATATTTCTTTTCTCTTCTTCACAGATATGTGCAGTTCACAAATACGTATAAATGTGTACTACACTATATTTCTTGTTTTGATAGTACAACAACCTCTTGTCCATTCCATACACACACTTTAGTCATTCTCTAAAAATACATTTCTGAGGTTATTGCTTCAGTACTGCTACAAGAAAAACTATCCATTGTTTCTGGAGAGAAGCACATTTATCAAGCACTTTGGAGTTGAATTTTATGATTCTTAGTTTCTAAGATCATTCTTCTATATTCTTTCCTCGACATTTCTATATACATTCTCACTGTTGATAGCAATCAAATTTATTATTTAGTAAACACTAAATTTTTGCATAAAATTACTCTTTTTTTTTTTTTTTTTGCGGCACCGGGGATCGAGCTCACAACCTCGCGCCTGCCTGACAGGTGCGTAAGCCGCTGAGCCAAACTCCCAGCCCTGGTTTTTCAAGGCAGGGTCGCACTGTGTAGCTCAGGCCAGCCTTGCGCTCGCGTTGTAGCCCAAGCCGGCCTCGAACTCACAACGCTCCGCCTACCTCAGCCTCCCGAGTGTACTCTTTTCTTATAATGATTTTGTTTTGATTTTGGGAAAATGAGTTCAGATTAAAGAAATAAATACTGAGAACTTGTGATTAAAAATATAATCACATGTATTTGTCCTAGTAGTTACAAAATTATGTATTTTCAATTACATATATTGATATATTTTCCTTAATTTAGACATAAATATGATCAATCACTGTAATAAACCTGTATGTCGCTCATACAATAATGACAAGTTATATATGTTAATTGCTTGAAAATGAAGTGATAGTTGATAATATATACAGCCCTGTAATCGCAGCACTTGAGAGGCTAAGGAAGGAGAATTACTGTGAGTTTAAGGCCAGCCTGCGCTACATAATGAGTTCAAGGCCAGTCTTACGTCCATAGTGAGTGACACTGTGCCTCAAATAACAATAAAGGTAATCTGTACTCATTTTTGAACAAATAGAAATTATCAGTGAATATCAGTTTTATCAAATCTATCAATATTATTACTTTATCTCTCAGCATGGCTTAAAAGAAAAATAATACAGTAAAACATGTACTCTTATTATGCTAACCTGCTAATTTGAGAAGTGGTTTCCTTAAGACATATAAGTAAGAAAAGAAGCTTACAATCAAACAAACGGTATAAGATTTAAAATCTCATCCTAATTTTTTTATGTACAGCAATTCAGCCATTGGTTTTACAAATTTAAAAATTACACGTTGAGTAATAAAGAATATAGATAGAATTAACAATTTATTTCAAAACCAATAAAAATATTTTTTCTTTGAGAATGGTCTACATTTGTTTAAATGTTAACTTGCTTAAAATGACCCTACTTTGTTAAATTAGTGATGTCCCAGCACCCATGATGTACTGTCCTTTACAACAGATGCTACAATTCCATCCTCTCTTCTGCCTCCTGATTTCTTCAAGGGAAATTGCCAGGGCATTACATATATTAAAATGTTGGAAAAACACTGACAGGAAGCCAAAAACTAGGAGTCATGTACACGAACACCCTGGCTCCCTTTTGCAGCGTAGCTCAAACATGCTGTTTTCCCTGATGTGCTGCAACTGTTCAAGATGTGTTTACTGTTATAATGATGAGTATGAAAGTAAACATGCTTAGTATTTGAGTTTTCAAGTCAAAAATCATGCTTTTTAGATAATGGAACTTGGCCTCTTGGTAGTGCTTGCCACCTAATTAGCTCAAGGTCTGAGGGTATGTTGCTCAGTGGGCAGATGTCAGCTGATGATATCTGCAGGATCAATTTGAAAAGCTAAAGATTTCAGACCTGTCAGCATAAAGGTCAGTGATACTCAACCCTGGTTGCAATTTTAACTAATTCTGATGTTTGTCTTGGAAGTTCACATTAATTCCAACAGTATCTGGGGCAGAAAGATCCTAGGCACAGGTGTCTCTAAACGTTCCATGGGAGTTCCTAATGCAAAGACAAAGTTGAACTAGTGAGTGATTTCTTTTAGATAAAAAAGAATCTTCCCACTGGTTTCTTTTGCTCTATGAGCAGGTTTTAGTTACTTAACTAGATATTGTTTCCTTCTTTAGATCTTAGTTCCACAATGGTTGGAACCAACAGCACCTGGATCTGGATCTAGTTAGATACAGTTATTTGGGGTTGACACTGAATCTCCTGAGACAGAAACTGTTTCTGGGTTTTAGTCTATAATTCAGAGGGTTGTTTTTTTTTTTTTTAAGCCTTTCAGATGATTTTAATGTAAATCAAAGTTTAAGAACCATCATTTTGGAAATAAAGTTGGCTAGCACAGGTATTCCGAGTCTAAGAGTTAAAACTCTGCTAATAGAATATATCTCACCAAGCAGTGAGAACTACATGTTCTCTGGACTTTCTACCTGAATAAAGTAGCTGATTTAAACAATACTTCACTAGTCTAAGAGACTTCCAGAACTTGTAACTGACATGCCAAAAAATTCACATCCCAAAGAAAATACTCTTCCAAATAGGGATTTGTAAATATTTCTATTTCTTTGTTATTTTAATCTCTGCACTCAAATGACTTCTCACAAAATCCTGAATAGATTTACATAACAAACTGATTCTTTTCTGTTTGTCAAAATTAGATCCAGTGTAACAGATTCCCATGTTGTTTCTTATCCTGTCTGAGGGGCAAATTTGGTATTAAAACAAGGAAAGATAAATTTTACATTTAGCTATTGAATTGAACAAGACTTTCAGAGCTGTAGACATATTTAGAATCCATATCACTTTTATATCTTGATTCCCTCCCAGCATTTTATCTGTTCAAGAAAATCATCTATGTTCTCTATGGTCTGGCAGTCTGGAGCATTCTTTCACTGTTCCTCTCACATCTGATTATCTTTTTGACATGTAAATTTTCCCACCATGTTTCTACTCCCCAGTGAATTTCTATGCAGTGTGAAACTCTTTTCTTTTTTTATTAAATGCTTTGTTTTTCTTTTTGATAAACTATGTCATTTCTTTATTGAACCACCTGGATCCCATATCACCACATATTAATAATATCTCTGCCCTGCATAATTTCTTGGATTAAAATTGAAATAGAAATTTTAGTCAGGGATTTTTAATATTTAGACATAGTCATCAGAATTGGATACAGACAAAGATTGTCATAGGGAGAGAGGACAGGGAAGATAAAGAAACTTCTGGCCTTTAAACTTTCAACTTATTAAACAAATAATTTGCTTTTTTCTGAGGCAGTCAAGGATTTAAAAGTGATGTTTGCTAAAAAAGTTTTTTAAACAGTGATTATTTGGGTCTACAAATGCCAAGCAAAACAAACTTGACCTTCATTTGGTCCTTTTTTGCCTTGAAATTTTGTGTCAGATCCTTGCTCAACTCTGCATATACACATGTTCATCATTTAGGGACTCTTCTGCTAAAAGGTGACAAAACATGGTTGATTAGCCTTGCTTTTAAAAAACTTGCCTATCTTCCCCAACCCCCTTGAGACCAAGGACACCAAGATAGGAAATGTACAGGGGAATTCAGTTGTCAATGCAATGTGCACCCAGCAAGCAGTCTCCAGTCATTGCACTGGACTTAACCATCACTGTGGCTTCCAGTAGAGCTACCGTAACACTGTGACTAACTCAAACAGGAAGAGTAAGTTCATGGAGACCGAATTGCCCCTCAAACAACAAGGACATCTCCTGAATCCGCCCTGTAAAACCAGAACTGAGATAATAACCAGTCAGACCTTCACTGGCCTCAACTACTCCATAAAGGTTGTCCTCTTTGTATGTTAACAGGCCACTCTGATCCCCCCCATCAGAGCTATACCTCCTCAAACTTAAAAACCTTCTCTACTTTTTCTTAATTTGTAACTCTGCCTAATAAATGTGTCTGTGCCTCTCGCTGGCATGTTCTGAAACACTTTTCTGTGAGGAAAATTGATGAAGCTGCTTCATGGAAGATGAAATGATGTTCCCATCTCCCCACTGCTTGACCTCCCTGGGCCTTATTAGGGATAAATCTACACACTAAAGAATTAAATACTGAAGTTAAAATTTTCTTTCCGCCCATGAAATCATGGAAATATAGGACTGGAAGAGACTTTGATTTTAGATAGTTCCAGAAACTATTTTATGACTTTTTTTTCATGTAGCAATCATTTTGCCTAGTAATTGCTGACAAATTTTAAACTAGCTATTTTTGTCTTTCAAACAGCAATTATAAACCTTTCTCTCAAGCTGCTAATTATCCTTCTAGAAGTACATTGTTGGTAATGTAATCCAAGTTTTGATGTTTATCAATATGTACAACATAGTTCCCTGTTCTTCCTAAATTTACTATGAAGCCAGGTTTCTTCCAAATGAGAGTGTGTTCCACAATCTCAAATTATGAGGAAAAATTCCCTAGCAAGCAGTTACTTGCAGTGATTTGCAAGATTGAATAAAGCTCTGCTTAACAGCATCAAATGTCTTCAACTTCACTCAACTGTCAAACAGCCCACATAACAATAATCAGCTCTGGTTGGTTCAACAGAGATTCTCTTGTGATGGGATTAAGACAGACATATATTTCTTCTTCCTCCTGATTCTGGGGAAGGGACAAAACAGAAAGACACACAGTCAAAGTAAGCCAGTTTCTTCATCTTCCAATTGGAAATATTTAGAGCAAGATTCTTAATAAAATGCTTATTATTGTCAAGAGCAAAAATGGCTAAACTTTTATAATGGAATTGTACTTTGCTCAAAATAAAGTGGATGCATAATGATCAAATGAAGGCATTTCTTGCAATAGGAATTCCATGTGGCTGTCAGTCACTTGGCAAAACTGCTTTCAGTTTTGACAAAAACTTCCATTAGTGAATTTTCAACTGGGTTTAAGAAAGAATAACAATAATAAGGACAAACCATAAGTTTAAAGGCACAACTTGCAACTATTTGGGCTGGACTTCCCATTCTTTCCTGAGAAAACTCGGAAAAAAGAAAGGTGTCAAAGCCTCAGCCATTTGAATTGGGTACTCATGTCCTTGCTGCACTGGCTCACTTACAAGTATTATTCATTCATATTAGCTAAGGACCAAATTAAGGAATTGATTAATGACCAGTTCAGACACAAGTTGAAGACATAAAGAGAATTTCGGTGAGAAGTATTACTACAAATATCATTTCCAGAAAGAAGGATATTTGCTCAAATATATTTTCTTTGAAAGACTAAAATAATTGCTTCTGTTTGAATTAATACAGTGACATTTGAAAAATTTACTCTGTGTCTTTTCCTTTTTTTATGCCAGAAATAATCATTTAAATTACGTGTATATGTGTGTGTGATGTGTGTGTGTGTGTTCTTAGGACTGTGAAACAATATCTGAGATAGCTTAAAATGACAGAACTTTATTGTCTCAGTTTGGGAGAATAGAAGTCCAAAATTAATGCTTCAGTAAAACTGATGCTTTCTAAAGACTGAAGGAGAATCTGTTCCATCTTTCTCTTCCGGCTTCTAGTGGCAAACATTGGCTTGTAGATACATCCTTCCTACCTATACTTTCATCTTTCCAAAGTTATCCTCCCAATATTTCTGTCTTTTTACATTATCTTCCCCCTATGCATTTACTTCTGTGTTAAAATTTCCTTTCCTCACTAGAACATGAGTCATATTAGATTAGGGCATATCCTAATGATCTCATTTTAACTTATTTCTATAATGACCCTCTTTTTCCAAATATGGTCACATTTTGAGGCAGTAGAAAGACTTAATTCTGCAACATTATCTTTTTTTTAAAGAGAATACAAATTAATACATAACAATAGTTAACAGTAAAATTTCTTTTCTAGCAAAACGTTTCTGAATATTTTAAACAGAAGAATCATTCTGAAGCTCCCATGAGTCTGAAACAATGCAAATTTTCTACCTACTGGAAGCTTTTGAAACCACTAGCTAGACTCCTGAAACCTGCTGAAGCTATTGTAGGTGCTAGAAAACTGTTCACTTTATTCATAGTGTAACCGTGTCTTTTTGTAGAGAAAGAAGCTGTGGTACTTTCAGGTTTTGCTTCCAGAAAGTTTAGAAGATTTATTGAAAGAGAGAAGTTACCGAAACCCAGGTAGTTGAGAAGGGATAGTAGCGGCTCCTTCACATACTTGTCCGAATTCATAGGCAGCGGTGAGACTTCTTGCTCCTCAGTCCTGCTGCCTCAATCACATTATTTTAGCACCACTATCAGCTTGCTAAAAACAACTGCTTTTGAAGTTCATACTCTAAAACTCTCCTCTCCTTTCAATAGTTTACTATCTTTTATGGGCCATGCTCAGGTACTTGAATGATAACTACCACTAACTCATAGAATGCCTTTCTACTCATTTTCTACTCTTGATACTACAACTACCCTTACTGGAATTCTCTGATTTGTGTGCAGTTCATTGATTCTATTTACTACTCTCACACATATATCAGGATACAAATGTGCACACATCACATCAGGAAATTATACATACACATATATGCATATATATCTAATAATTTTTATCAATAAAATGAAACTTTCACTAATGCCTTTAAAATTTGTAATCATTTACTTATGAAAGAAGGCAAATTAAATTTTACTCAAGGTTTTTTGTTTCTGTTATTACTAGTCATAATTACATAATTTAGAGTTAATGACTTTCAAGTTAATGTGCATAATAAAATTATTTTATGCTGTTAGTGTGCGAACTTGGGCAAAATACTTGACCTCTCTGTGTCAATTATGTCAAAATAGAAATATACTCATCTATTTGAATTTATTGTAAAGCATTGACTGAAGTCTGCAGGGCAAGTGGTAAGGGAAGAAAGATAATGAGCAGGTCAGAATCCAATGAACACAGATGAAGTTTTTTATCTAAAAGCAAACGTCTAGATACAATTCTCTTTTAAAAACCTTCCAAATAAGTCTGGTCAATCCAGATTATCTAAGCTGATTTCTTTATTTGATTAAATTAAAATTGACAAGGAATTTTAACCACATCTGTAAAATCTTATCATGACAACAGCTAAATTAGTGTTTTCTTGAATAACTAGAAGAGGATGTTTTTTGCAGTTAACATGACAAATGTTCTAGAAGAAAGATGGCTGTCACTCAGCCTAGCAAGTAGACACATTAACAGCCACCACAGGCAGGCAAGGGCATAGGCATAATGATCCAATTTGCCACATTTTGGTGCCTGGTGACATTATTCATGATGATTCATTCAAAATCTGGCTGGTGAGGCAATTAGGAGTGATAAGATGAGAGTATGAAGAAGAATGTAATTATTAAATCAATACTTTACATATGATGAGTTATTAGTAAAATAATATTTATGTTAGATATAAGTAGCCATAAATACTTAGATATTTTGTACTATAATAATGACAATAGTTCTTATATTATTTAAACCTCATGTCTTTTGAATAGAAGATATCAGGTCGTGCTTTATCTGCTGTAGATATCAAATTCATATTAACTAAAAGTAAAATATCAGTTAATCAGCAAGATCTCCAAAACATTAAAATTTGATGGATAAAACTTAGGATGACATATTATACATGTGTTTTTGGAAGAAGAAAATAAAATGAAGTAGATTGAGACAATTTTAATAAATACCATTTATAGCAGGCCCAGGTTCATAGAACTTGTATGCATTACCATGAAACTTCATACAAAAGCCCATAGAGCTGAAAAATGGATGATCTAGGATTTAGTTCTGCTCAGATCTGCTCTGTCTTCTACGTGGTTTTAGCCATGCTATGGGCCTTCTGAAAGTTACTTTTGGTTGTCTGCTTCACTTATCTGTTGGTAACATGCTTCTTCCCCTCCTTTAATGCTCACTCTCAAAACTAGTGTAATATTGACTTATGCGTAGTTGACATTGTAAACCACGTTACTAACTGTGAAACACAGAAATTTCTTTTCCTAGTTCAGTCCTCTGGTACTTGATGAGTGAACATGACTAAGGACAATTTAGGGCAATGGCTTTCTTCCATGATTTGTGAATCCACTTTATATAAATAACTATCTCTTGTTTCTGCCCCAATGTTACCCCTAGTCTTCTCAGGGAATTTATTTTGATATCAAAGTAATTTGCTCATCCTTTTTCTTAAGCCATTTAAGATATATCTTGACATCCTTAATTCTCTGATCCTTTATAAAAATATTAGCTCCCAAGCCCAGGGGTAATAGTGTCCTCATCCATAAATACCACACTTTTGCAAAACCAACTCCAGTAGTCTCCACTTTTCCACAGGGAATACATTCCAAGATCCCCAGTGGATGCCTGAAACCAACTTGTGCATGTATTGTGCTTTTTTTCTACACATGCACATCTATATATACTTTTTTCTATACATAAGCATATCTATACTAAGCCTAATTTACAAATTAGACACAATAAATTAACATCAATAAAACATAACCTAGTAGAACAATTATAGCCATACACTATAATAAAAGTTACGTGAATATGGTCACTGTCTTTCAGAGTACTCTCTTATTATACTGCATTCACTCTGCTTGTGATGATGGGTGATGATATTTAAAGGAAGCTCTTGGACCTGACAATTTCCAAGATACAGTTTTTCTTCTCTGCTTTGTCACCTACTCCCATGTGTTCTCACTCATTTGTACTTCCTTTTGTCATTCCCTGGTTTTCTCATTTGCATTAGGGGCACTACATTTGTCACTTGCCTCTCAGGGCTTAGAGAAGATAAATGGGGTAATACGTTTAAAACCTATTGGGCTCTTCGGAAACAAGGTAGTACATATGCACAGTATTTCATCCTTGTTTATCTCCGCTTTGAAAGAAAATGAAATAAAATGAATGCAGCTGGGGCTTGAGTCAAAGTAGGAATCAGGAGCTGAACCAATCATTTGGGAAAACAATTCTTTACTTTGAGGACAAATTTTCTTTTTAAAAGCCTTAAAAATGAGATCCTGAACATTTTTCTTTCCTAGTTGATTCTCTGAACATGATGATTTTTTTCCTGAAGCTCATTGTAATGTCATAGTTTCCTTGTAGCATTATAAGATTGTACTTTTCTTAGCAATTTATAGAAACTTTCTTATAGAAAATAAAAGATTGTTAAAAATAAATAAGTAGCACGATAAAATGTTCAAGATAGCTTTTATGAAAAAGAGTGAGAAAAAGACATGCTTCCATCAATCTGTTCATTGAAGGAAGAATGTTCAGACATCGAAACTGGACTTTCAAAATTATACATGTACTTACCAAAGTCAAAACAATTCCACTTCTCAGAGTGAAGATGAGATCTTTCTGCATGAATTACTGGTATGAGGAGAGACAGAGGATTCACAGGAACACTTCAACTCTGCCCCGTTATGCCTCAAGCACAGCGAAGACCCTGCAGCCAATGTTAGAACTTTTTAAGGAATGCTTACAGTGCTTCTTATATTTACATGCATTATTTTGTTTAGCCTTCACAATTTCATTATTTTCCTCATTTTCAAAATTAAATACCTTGCCTGAGTCCGCACAAGTAGTAGAAGACCCAGGACTGAAAACAATAGGGCATAGGTACCTGTGATTACCACATTGCACTGTTTCTGAGAAGGAATTCAGAAACCAATCCCATATTTGATGCACATTTTTAAAATGTGTACACATGAGTAAGCCATTCCCTAGGCTGCAAGCACTTCTGAGAGCTTCAAATGTAGTTTATTCATCTTTGTGGGAACCTCAGTCTCAAGCTTAATGTATGTGCAAGGGAAGAATGTCTTCAATAAATGCTTACAACTGAAATACTGTAATCTCCTTGATTCAGATAAGAAAACTGAGGCTTTAAGGTGTTAAGCAATATGCTCACAGTTCCTGTAACTAGTAAGGAGCAAAGCCAAAATTTCAGGCCAGGACTTGTGATTCTAATTTCTGGTTCTCCCTAAGATTCTGAAGCCTCAACTATTATTTCCCTTTTTATTCCTAGATTTCTGGTTTTGTAAGGTTCTGAATCATATCTTAAAATTTTCTTCAGAGGAAATCTAGAGAAAATGTTATGCTATGTACATTGAACCAATAGACATCTTAGACATTAAAAGACAGAGAGGTAAAGAGGGATTTATTAAGTTCCTACAAAATTCCAGACATATTGATAGATGTACTATTAACCTTATCTAATATAAAGTTTGTACCTGGTTCATGAGGTAGTGACTTTAGCCCTATTTTATGAATGTGGAAAATCTGAGAAGGTAAATTACTTTTTCAAGGTCATACAACCAATGTAAACTCAGGTCATCCAACTCTAAAACTCGAATCCATTCAAATATACACAAAAATGATGACACAGAAAAGTGTCTTTCAAAACTTTATTTTAATCTAATTTTAGGATGAATGACAAGGACTATTTCTATTTTCTTTACTTAAAAGAAGGAATCAGATTTCACCAGATCTTGTTATAGCTATAAACTTCATTGCCAAAATAATACTTTCATTGAGATGCTTGAATATGACTACTATGCACCCACAAAATTAACTGGAAAGTAATGGAAGCTTATCGCAGAAACAACAGACCTTTGGAGAGACCAAAAGTATTGGTCTTCATTCTTTCACCTTCTGCCAGGTTGCTCTAAGTGTCCACCCAGGAAGAATCTGCCAACTCTATTGTAAGTCACACTTTCTCCCCAGTGTCAGCTAATAGCTGGTTTCATGTGTCCACCCACATGGCCACCCATTGCAAATCACTGGCATTCTTTCTTTCAGTGAGAGCAAGCAACTGCTCTTTCTTTCCTCTGCTTTGACTTCCTCTTCTTTTTATATAGAGAGACTTAATAGCTGCATTTAAAGAGAAACTTGTCAAGATGTGAGCAGATGCCACCTCTACTGATGCTGCTGTTTTATGCTGCTGGAAGCCTGGGCCGGAGACAGGTGGGTCAAAATGAGCTTCAGGGAACATGAGGGAGAGGAGCATGCCAGGGCAGAGGAGTAATGATGACAGATTAAAATTACTGCTGAAGCAGAGTGGAATAGCAGTGGGTAGGTAGATGTCATTCAGGTTCTAAACAGGATGTGAAGGTATGTTTTGAAAATATAACGCATCAAATGAAACTTCTAACTTGAGAATTTATTTTTATGCTTATCTTGCTTCACGATAAAGAGAAGAGATGCTACATACCTACCAGGCTGTGAAAAATTTCAAAATTTGCTGAACATTTGTTTCCTTGATTTTGAATGTAGACCAATGTATATTATACATATCTGGAATGTCAAACGTTATAAGTTAGCAAAAATAAAAAATCATTCTCACTGTCCAGAGTGAATGCTAAACACTACATGTATCATATCATAAGATTCTTATAGGCATTCTGTTGTCCAGCTAAAGAATACTTGTACCCCAGTGTCTCCTGACTCAGAACTCAATGTTCCTGATGAGACTAAACAGGCCATACCTGTCCTGGGAACTAGCTAGGAACAGTCCACCAGACTCCTGGGAGTCCTGGTTGTGGAACCACATTTGGGATTACCTACAGTTTGATGTGGTCTTTTCTACTGGCTTAAACTGAGGGTTTAAATGGTGAGAAGAAAAACAATCTACTTCACTCCTCCAGTGTTACCAAAACCGAATTGGAGTCTCTCATGTGGTTAGTCTTTTAAAGGCTTCTTTCTATTTAAAATATGCATCTACTGAAACAAAATGGCATTATCTAGCCAATAACATAACTGCAGCTGAGTCATCTCTTCTTGCTCCATAAAACTTACGTATTATGAAGGACTTTTCTATCTTGTATTTTATGGAGGATAATTCTGTTCTTCAGTGTTTCATTCAGTCAAAAAATTTCATGCAACTTTAGCCAGGCTTACACAGACCCACACCTATTCTAGTTTCCTAGCACAAGGAGCCCTTCTCTAGAGAATCGGTCTGTTATCAGAAACACTAGACTCATACTGTTGTTTGGTGTCCAGTTTTCTCTTAAGTCCAGACATTCAATGTCATGTCAGGAAGGCATATGCTATCATTGAGGTGACTGGTTTCAAATGCTACCATGTCACTAACTGTGGCCAGGTTAACCTAAACACTCATTCTGGTTTCTCAAGTTTGAAAACAGATGATTGCTATCCCATAGACCATGATAGTGGAGGATGCTAGGCACGGTTGGTCCCTATAGATATGAATACCCTGACCGTCAAACCCTGACAGGCTGGTCTCCACCCTTTCCAGTAGGCATTGTCTGAACAGCTGTTAAACTTTGTCATCAGCAGCATTACTACATTGAGAGGAGACAACGAGAGGAAATGAGACAATCATGTATATTACTCAGGAGAATTTGGCAGGGGCTCATCTGAAATTCTGGCTAACCAATTTGCCATCCTCTCCTGGAAATGTTTGAGAGAATTTGTAGTTGCAGAGAGAATGTACTACAAATGGGAATGAAGCCACATAAACAGTTTGAATATTAATAATATTAGCTGCTGTGCTTTATGTTTTCAGGGATGTTGTAACCTATGAAACACCTGTTCCATATTTAAACAACTCAGCTTACCCTCAGTAATTTTATATACAGTCATCATTTTGACTATAGAACACATTTAGGATACGAAGATGAAACAGTTAAGCTAAACTATATGACTTCCAGGAATCAACAATAAATAAGCTTTTAGATTTTGCATTCCTCTCTTTCCCTTTAACATTTTCACTTTCATAACTGTGATCATTTTGTCTTGAAATTTAAGTAGAATGAAGAACAGGAAAACTCAAATAGGAATATAAACTCAGATCATCCAAACTCAGATTGCATTTTGTGTCATATGTGAAATGTTTTTATGCTCTTTTTATTTCTACCACTGTGACATGGGCAAATTATGATAGTCCATAATTTTAAGGAATATGAACAAAAGATAGTTTTACAGTTAAATTCCTGGCCTACATTACTCCCAAATTCTAGTACAATACTGGCACAAACCAGGCAGCTAAATGATTTGTTTCATGACTAAAATACCATTGTTTGTGGTATCTAGTTCTTTGCTTATCTACAAAATTCTTTTGTAAAGCAGGAAGAATATTTAATTGGGAGTCAGGAAACCTAGATTACAACCCCAGAGTGACCTTGTGCTAATTGGATGACTTCCCTTCTTGAAAATTCGTATTTCTTATTTGTCCAATGAAGGAGGTGGCATTCTCTTGTTCTCTCTCCACTGCTAATGCTTTAATGATTTTATTTAATCAATAGTGTAGCAGGATTATAGTACCAATAGTCCTCTTCTGAAATCTAAGACAAATCCAGGGTTCAGAATGCACAGCTGGAGAGAAAATGAAGAGCAAGGGACAAGAGAGGATGAGGAGAGGAGGCAGTGAAGAGGGAGAAAGCAAGGGAAGATTCCTGTAGAAGTCACATGGTAGTGCCAGCTGAAGGTGAAATTCCAGGTGATTTTGGTTTGTCTTTTCTATTCCCACACGCCTTTATTCATTCAGTTCCCAGGCCCCAGTTTCCTCCCTAGATGTCCAGATAAACACTGCCTGGCAGATGGGTTTACCATCCCACCCTCCCAATGTCTGCTCTGCCCAAAAGATCTTCATCTCCAAAATCACATCTTTCTCTATTTTCTCATTTCAGTAACCCATTAAATTTGGGCCAGAAGTTGGGAGAGACATGAACTATCCCCTAACCAAGAATGATTTGATTCTTCCACCCATGCGGTTACACAGTTTAAAAAACAAAGTACTTGCAACTTGCATGTTAGACAGAGCACAAAGTGAAAGCAAATTCGAGAGGTTGGCAACAGAGTTACATAGCTGCCACCAGAGCCATCCAGGCTTCCTGGGGCCTCTGATCTGCCCATTCTTCAGAAGCTCCCTGGCTTCCCTTAGTCTCTTTCCATCTTATGCATGTGAATACATCGAAGCTAGGAAGCCAGAATCATATCACACAGCTCCCTTGAGCATCACAAATTCTTCATGAACTAAATCACAATATGCTATAAATAAGCAAGCATAACCAAACAAATGAATAAATAATCAACAGTTTCCATGGTGATGACACTAGGGCCTGTGCCTCTGGGAGCAGAACTGTGTGGCTTCCCAATAAGTCAAAGAAAACCTAGATACGCAAAGCAGCAACATACACACACACACACACACACACACGATAAATAATTATATTACTAATCTAATCTCTGTTGGTTCATCAAAAGGAATGTATATATATATATGTATATATGTAATATATATGTAATCTTATATATACATATAAGATTATATATATGTATATGTATATGTAATCTTTTCCATATATATATGTAAGATTACATATATATATATATATATATATATATATTCCTGTAGAAGTCACATGGTAGTGCCAGCTGAAGGTGAAATTCCAGGTGATTTTGGTTTGTCTTTTCTATTCCCACATGCCTTTATCCATTCAGTTCCCAGCCCCCGGTTTCCTCCCTAGATGTCCAGATAAACATATATATATATGTAATCTTTTCCTTTCTTTCCTTTCTCCTTTTCCCCTTCCTAGTTGTACTATCCTTCCAATCTGTCTCTTCTCACCTCACTCTCACAGTATCTATTGTATGTTTTGAATCTTATTTACTCTTTCAGTTTATAATAGGGAGACAATGCAATGTTTACATATGTGAGTCTGTTGTATTTTACTTATGAGTATGGTCTCCAGTTGTATCTATTTACCTATAAAAACCTTGAGTACACTCATGCTTTTGATTAAAAAGTCTCAAAGAAGTGATGAACTTCAGAGCAAATGCAAGAATCAGCCTTTTTCTACTTCATTATATAGGATTTTTTTTTTAACCAGGAATTGAACTCACAACCTCAGCTTGCCAGAAAGGCATATGCCACTGAGCTATATCCCTGGCCCTATACATGATTTCTTACACTTTCAAAGTTCATCTCCACAGGAATAACTTAGGGCAGAAGTAAGTAACTTAAGTAACCCTAAGTAAATCTCAACAAGAAAAGGGGGATTTAAAAGCATATTAGAATGGTTTCCTGTTTATCTGAGTTCATCAGTAACATTAGTTATTACCTCTACAGTTATGACTAGAATGTATAATCTCAAATTCTGTTAAGTCTTATTCTTCTAGTCCCAGCAGACTCCTGTATCAACTAATTAACACAAAGGCCATTGTTCTCATGTATAGAATACCAATAGGTTGTAAAAACACAATGCTGATTATGCTTCTGGGTTTGCAGATACACAGCAGGAACAGAATCTCTTGCTTCATGAGAAAGGAGAGGAGGGCTCTTTTTAATCATGGCTAAAACTGAATAAAGATAGCAAAGCACATTCTAACCATAATGTCTCTGGAAGGGAATACACTAAACATTGTTGCGAGTACATAGCTACTGCCTATGGAATTCCCAAGATCCTCATAAAGATGGTAGCCCAGTGGTGGCGCACGCCTTTAATCCCAGCACTCGGGAGGCTGAGGTAGGAGGAGCGTTGTGAGTTCGAGGCCGGCCTGGGCTACAACGTGAGCACAAGGCCGGCTTGAGCTACACAGTGCGACCCTGCCTCAAAAAACCAGGGCTGGGAGTTTGGCTCAGTGGCTTAAGTGCCTGCCCTGGCAGGCGCGAGGTTGTGAGTTCAATCCCCAGTACCGCAAAAAAAAAAAAAAAAAAGATGGTAGCCCACTGACTCATCTCAGCAGAAAAATGACTCAGTAAACAGATTTTTATCACTGTTAGCAATGGGCAGTTGGGGTAACACATCGGAGCAGAAGGAACTCCTCCTCCTGCTCTTCTAGAGTTCACTCAAAAGTGAACTCTAAAACTAGAGATTCCAAGATATTGTGATTTAAATTGGACACTGATACATGCCAGAAAACATTTATACTTCATTGAATGACAGAAAAAGAAAAGTTGAGGGAAAAATTATTTTT
>RJWM01008148.1:0-74413 GCA_004363535.1 Dasyprocta punctata | reverse complement strand
GTGCAGGATCGCGGGACCGATTGGCTGGGTCCCGTGCACAGCAAGGAAGTACAGCCTCCCGGGGCGTGCAGGTGGAGTCTCCTCCTTTACTGGGTGGGGGCGAAGGCCTCCCGGTCCCAGGGAGCTGTGCTGGGCACCGCGCAGGACGCGGACCCGACCCTGGTTCTGTCCGCAAGCTCGGCCCAACAGCTATGCCTGCCTATTCTTAATTTAAAATCCAGAAGTAGTTTCATTTATCTGTGAATCATGTCCTAAAGAAAGATAATTTTTTCAAGTTGAAAATAGCACATAAAAGAAAATTTATGATAATATCCTAAATAAAAATGTTATTGAGAATATAGCACATATGTCACTCAATAGAACAATACAGGAACAAAAATATATTCAGGAGCAATAAACTTCAAGTTAAATAAATAGCATTAAAGCTTATAACAAAATTATAGACAAGTAATTGAAGCTATCTCAAGGGTCTTGATATACATACTTCAAGAAAAACATCTTACAACTATAAAAATCTCTCTTCAGTTTTCACAGTTTAATTATAAGCTGATTCCAAATATAAAATGTGTATTTCATGTAGTACTGTAGTGTCAGATGTGATCATAACATGCTGCATAATGACAAGCAATTGGAATTGCAATAATATCACTTAAGCTATGCAATTCAGATTGTTTGGCATTTATTGTGATACTGTTCCTAGACGAAAAATCAAAAAAAGTAATAAACAATTATATCCCTCTTATTAATCTTTTATTACACAAAAATAACTCACCAAAAAGGAATTGACAGCAGAAAAAGAAATGAAATGATTTTTTTCTCTACAGTACTAATGGAGGAGCATCATTTTCTTAAATGTATTTCCTATAATTACCATCAATGGAATGTCTACAGGGAAAAATAAAAACAAATAAAAGACAGTGTTTAACATACAGTTTAAATCAAAGAATCTATGTAAAGGTTTATGGATAACTGACCTTTAATAGCCTTCATGGAAGAAAAACAGTTTATTTAAAAATTTTATCTAGAAGAGAGTTAAACAGGAGTTACTCAGGAGGGCAACCCTCCCCAACGCTCACACAAAAGACGGTTCCCCTCCCCTGCACCAGGAAGCATACTGTACCAGATGAGTGGTACCTCCTCCACATGGGAGCAAAAAGACTCATGCCAAAGTAGCAGTGCCTCCATATGAGCAAGGTGGCCCATATTAGCCAAGTGGTAACCCACACACACATGAGCAAGTAGGCCCACACTGCATGCACAGTGGCCCCTGACACAAGGGCACTCAAACCCACCAACTTCACGCTGGCTCTAAATTTTGCTTCTCCACTGCATTGGCAAGAAAGGTGAGGAATAAGAAACTGTCCTGATTCTGGAAGTGGACTATGCCTGGGGAAAGAAGACAGAAACTAGTCCTGTGACTGCACATTATAAATCCAACAGCACACTCCAACTCCGGTTCTGCCACCTCTCTCCAGCAGAGACTAGAAGGTTCATCACATTCTTGTTTACCAACAGGAGCAAGAACATAGTTTGGCTTGGTTACTAACTACATTCTGGAGAGAATATACAGAGGAGCCTAGGGTATAGGGTGGGCACCTCGAAAATCCATAGGTCCTAAGGCTAGGCATAGAAAACCATGACTGACTGAATCCCAAGATTGCATATTTTAGAAAGAAACTACACATTTAATAATATAGGAATTATGTCATTGACTCATTTTTTTATTTGTATTATGTTTGTTTCTTTCACTGGATTTTTTTGGGGAGTGGGATTTTCATATATTTTTTCCTCTTTTTGTTTCTTTTCTCTCATTTTCTAGTTTTTCCTTTCAATTTTTTCTCTTTTCTCTTTCTTTTCTGTTTTTGCTGTTTACCTTTTTTTGTCTTTTTCTTGTTCATGCTTTCCTGTGAATCTTCTCTACAAATATTAATGGTCAAAGTAATTCCTGAAAGTCATTATTATCCTAATTCAAAAACCAGACAAAGATCCAATTAAAAAGGCAAACTATGGCCCAAACAGTTTAGTAAATATAAATGCAAAATTTCTAAACAAAACACTGTCAAATATTTCAGTGAAGCATCAAAAAGATCATATATCATAAAAAAGTAGGCTTCAGCCCAGGGATGCATGGGTAGTTCAACAAACCAAACAATAAATGTAACACATTACATAAATAGAAGCAAGGACAAATATCACATGATCATCTCAGCAGATGTTGAAAAAGCATTTGACAAAAGCTAACACCTATCATGGTAAGCACTGAAGAAAATAGGTGTAGAAGGAGGTAATTGCAATCTGATAAAAACCATTTATGACAAACCTACTGCCAACATCATATTAAATGGGGAAAAACAAAAATGCTTTCCTTCTAAAATGAGGAACAAGACTACTGTCACTACTCCTGTTCAAACCATTACTCAAAACATTAGCAAAAGCGATTAGACAAGAAAAAGAAATAAAAGGGATAAAGATAGGAAAGAAATGCATCAAGTTATTGTTATTTGCAGATGACATGATTCTCTACATAGAAGATCCAAAAAGATTCACTAACAAAATTCCTAGAAATAAGAACCAAATTTAGTAATATAGGAGCATACAAACTCAACACAAAAATGGATAGTGTTCCTGTATATAAATAATGAAAAAAACTGAGAAAGAAATTAGAAAAACAATACAATTCAAATAGCATCAAGAATAGTTAAATTTTTAGGAATTAACGTAAGGAAGTAAACAAGTTTTACGATGAAACCTACAGTACTCTGAAAAAAGGAAATTGAACAGGACATCAGCAAATACGAAGATATCCCGTTCTTAGATAGGGAGAGCAAATATTGTAAAAATGGTGATATTTCCAAAACAGATATACAAACTTAGTACAATTTAAATCAAACTACCAATAGCATTTTTCACTGAAATGGAGAAAATAGTCTTAAAATTGTTAAGGAAACAGAAGTGATCCAGAATAGTAAAAGCAGTTTTTGGGGGAAAAGAGCAAATTGTGAAGCATAAGAATCCCAGAGTTGAATTAATATTACAAAGGCTACAGTGATAAAAACACCATGGTACTTGCACAAAAAAGACATGAGGATCAATGGAACAGAACAGAGGATAATGGACTGACCAACCTCAAGCATATTCAATTATTTGATCTGTGATGAAGGGCAAAAACATACACTGAAGGAAAAAAATGTGACAAATAGTATTGAAAAAACTGGTTATCCACTACAGAAAATTGAATCTAGATCTATATCTCTCACCATGTATGAAACTAAAATCAAAATGGATCAAAGTACTAAATGTTAGAACAGAAACAACCTGCTGAAAGACAAAATAGGCAAAACTGTTGAAGTCATAGGCATAGACAATAACTTTCTGAATAAAATCCCAATTGCACAGAAAATAGTAGTGACTATCAACAAATGGGATTATATCAAATTAAAAACTTTGCAGCAAAAGAAACAAACAATACATTGAAAAAATAATCTACAGAATGAGAAAGATATTTTCGCCACCTATTCCTCAGACAGAAGAGTAATATACAAAGAATGCAAAAAATTATACCTCCCAAATAGAAGCTCCAATTAAAACATGGGAAAGTAAAATGAATAGACATGATACCAAAGTCCAAATGGCCAATAAATACATCAAGAAATGCTCAACATCTCTGGCCACTAGAGAAATGAAAATTTAAAAAAATAATACCGAGCTTCCATCTTACCCCAAAATAAATGACCAACATTAAGAAATCAAATAATGAGAAATTTTGGCAAGGTTGTGGAGAAAAAGCAAACCCTTCTGCATTGTTGATGGGAATGTAAACTATTACAGCCATAATGAAAATCCGTATGGAGATTCCTCAAAAAACTGAAACTAGAAATTCATTTGATCCAGCTATTTTCCATTTAGGTACTTTACCAATAGAGCTAAAGACATCATATTTTAGTAATATATGCATACCGATATTTATAGGGCACAATTCATCATAGCAACATCATGGAAGTCCCCTATATGTCCATCAACTGATGAATGGATAAAGAAAATGTGGCATTTACACACAATGGAATGCTACTCTGCCATTAGACAAACTCAAGTTATATGTAGGAAAATGAATGTACCTTGAAGTCACAAAATTAAGTGATATAAATCAGACACACAAGCTTAAATACCACATGGTTTCTCTTATATGAGGAAACTCAAAGTATAAATAAAGTACAAAAGAAGAGATACGTAATAGGAAGTAGGGAGATGGACCTTTCTCAAAACAGGATCAAGAAATAGAGGGAAGACAGAGGGCAGGAAAAGAGGATGAAAAATCAACATCTGTCATGTACATGTACCAATTCTACACAAGGAATATAACAATGATGCATGGCAAAGATGTACAATAATGGAAGTAGGTCAAAAGATGAATGAAGGGTGGAGGGAGGGAAAAGAAAGTGATTTAAAAAGGAATTAGGATACATTATGTATATGTTCCATGTACCCACAGGGAAAGCAAACATCATGTACTCTCAGCATCTATTAATAAAGAAAATAATCTGAAAAAATAAAATTTTATCTATAATGTGTCATTATATAAAAATTAGCAGGGAATCAGGCTTCTGACTAAATGTGTAGTTTTTTAAAACTTAAGATAAGTGCTAACTTCTCTGCCTACCAGTGCTAATGTTAGGCAGGTTAGTTACCTTTTGAAGCGAGCTTGAAATTTTGTGGAGATGTCTATGTCCTCAGGGGGGGTCCAGTGGTCTGTTCTAATTGGATCAACAAAATTTGATTTAGTGTCTAGATATGCCCTCCATTAATTTTTTATTTCCATTTGTTAATGCTTGCTTAGGTCTTGATTCCGTACTACTAGTATGTGTCATCCTCTGCTAAGGTAGGGATTTAGAGATAGGGAAGGAGATAAGGGGGAGGGAGGAAGGTAGGGAAGGAATAAAGAGATTGAAAATGATCAAGAAATGACACATACTTGTACCAGTTCCCCAAAATGAATGTTACTATTATATAACATTTAATGATAAAAATTTTACTATTATACAAACACTCTAGTAACTGACAAGTCTTGGTAATGAAGTTTTTACTCTATTCAACTTGTATTTATGCACCAGTACATCACAGACAAATAACCTAATCTGCTACATAGCAGGAGAAACAAAATGATGAAACACCTTCAACCAACTTAAAATACATGCTGGACCTATGACTGTAAGTTCAGAATCATTTGATAACCTTACAAGTTAAAGTTGAAATTTTGATTCCCTTCATTATAAGGAGCAGCTCTGGGCTGGGGTTAGGAAAAAACCTCCCTATACCCTCATGGGACTTCTACTGGGTTACAAATAGCACCTTCACGCAAGATTTGAAAGCTTCCAAAACATAATTTCCATAATATTTGTCTCTTGTGTGTATAAATTCAGAGCCTCATAGTCCACTGTTAATCTCAATTTTTCTCTACTTCTTTCCCTTGGAAACTACATTGATTATCTCTATTCTTCTTCAAGAAGGCCTGGGAAAAGGGGCAGGTAAATTATTCAGTGAACTTCTGAACAATACCCAACCTTAGCCTGATGCTGCTTCTCAAACAATTATACAATTGGTAGTCCAGGAGTCTCATTGGCTTAAGGGATATATAGCCACTTCAAATTTCTCTCTTCAGTAAGTACCAGAAGGTGTCAAACTAAAGATCTTTGTGAAAGGATGTGTTCAAAGTAATATCACATTGCTAACAAAGTCCTTTGGAATAAAGTTCATCATTGTCGTCAACTCTATGATTTCTTACTTCACATATTAATGCATTGTGAGACAATACTAAAAAGCAATTTGGAACTAAATAGTTGCTGATTATATAACTCCCATAGCCAAGCTGAGGCCTGATTTTTGTGTAGTTTTCATTGGTTCAGTGAGTAGACAAAGATAACTATTGCACATTAAACTAACTTCACTTTTTACATAAGGCAACCCACAGAATGATATAGCAAAATTTGCAAACAGCCCTTTTTAGAATACCATTCCAGATAAAACAAACCTTTTCACCATATTCTTCCTGCACACAAAACTCCTACATTTTCTCAATCAAAGTATTCTCCCTTCTTTGTAGCTAAAAGAATAAACATGCTTTTACAGAGCATGATATACACACTTTGGTCTTTGAGTTACTGTTTTTAGTGTGCTTGATCTCATATATACAGTAATTTCAGAGAAATACTGTGTCTTTTAGACATGCAGTTCCCAGAGGGCAGATGTCCTGCCTATGCTGTTTCTTAGTATAATTAATGTATCATGAAAGAGCATGAACAGCTAAGTGCTTAATCAATGCCTTAATGCTTGGAGATTAGTATATGAATAGGATGACCATGCTATTAATCATTCAAACTGGGAAACTTTTGAGAGTAAATGGGGATACAATTTATAATTATGATGGGATGGAAAACATAAGCTTGGGCAGTTCTGGGCAAATCAAAATAATTAGTCACCCTTTTGATCCAAAAGAAGGGTTCTCCACTGAAGACAGCCATAATTTCTTCAATTATGATTAAGACAGTACATTGAGTCACTATGTTAGGTATTTTTCTCCTTGCTGAAACAAAATACCTGACACCAAAGTAAAAGGAAGAAAGGTTTATTCGGCATACAGTTCATTGAAATTTCAGTTTATAGTTGGCTGTTTCCAAGGTAGGGTGGCATGGCACAGGGTCATCACAGAGGAAAAATAGTCCACTGCAAACCAGCAGGTAAGAGCAATCAAGGGACCTTAGCAGCTTATTCCTACCCCTTTTATATTCTATCTAGGCTACAAGAAATAGGGTGGTATAAAACCAATCAGTGGACTAATTAAAAAATCACACACCCTTAATCCCAGCACTGCACACTCTAGATCCAACCACCTCTGAAAAGCTACACCTATAATTGCATGAGCTTTGGGGGTGACATCTAGATACAAGCCATAACAATCAGATATTATTTCCCAATAGTAGAGAAAAAAGAACCTTTCAAAATGACTCCAAAAGAAAAACATTGTTTTTATGCATGTAAATATAATTATTATTATAAATGTTTTATGGTAGTAGGTTACCTCTTTTATTCTTAATTTTTTATTTTGAGTATATATAATGACACCTCATTCCAACTATGTTTTAGTTACTTTTCACTCATTGCTGGGACAAAATACCTGATGCTCAAAATTAGGGAAGAAAAGGTTTATTTCTTACAGTTCTCAGGAGTTTTAGTCCATACTTAGTTGGCTCCAGGGCAGTGTGGCGTGGCAGAACAGCCATTCATGGCAGTCACCAAACAGCAAGGTGAACCATCAAGAGAGAGGGAAAGCAGAAGATGCGTTCCTCCCGCCCTTACTCTGTAGGTCGGCTTCACCCCTGGGCGGGTGCAGCACTCACGTCACCAATTCCAGCACTAGACAACAAACTAATCACAAATGCCAGACTCAACCCCATCCAAGTTACGTGAGGCCTTGGGGGGACACAGGGGCAACCAATACAAACTATGATGGAAATGAGCACATATAGCAATGGCTTAATAGTGGGAACAAAAGAAAGGGTTCTTTTATGGGCATCTATTCAGCTTCTTTTTCAAAAGCTGCCACTTAAAAATATTAGTTCAAGTACATTCACATTTCCAGGAATGTAATTGTCCTCCAGATATTTGGCATTTTTAGCAAACCAGTCACTTTTTCCTTGCATTTATCAAAGGAAAAGTCATGAAATTATAATTTTTCCAATAGATAGTTAACCATTTCAACTCACTCCCAAACACTGGCTATCTCTTCTCTCTCTTTCTAATTCCTTGGCATGATTATTTTATCTCATTATCCAACAAGGATTCTACCTATGACATGCTTTAAGCTCTCTAGGAAAAACTCCCAAATAAAATCCTTCACTAAAAACTGAGCTATATTTGTCTTAGATTGAGTGATGAATCAGAGTAATTCCCTTTATTTTGTTTGTCTCCTTTCCTTCTGCCTTCAGTGTACCAAGGCAATAACAGAGCATAACACTTTAAAAAATAATGGAGAGAAAATTCAGAGTGTAATTAAAATATTCACTTTAAGCACTAGTGATATAAACAAAAGTGATGTCAGTGGTTATGTTTGTAGTATAGTACACCATCTCTTTAAGGTCATTTTAGCAACTAAATACAGATACTTTAAATTCTTGTCTATTTATACTCCTTCTAATCATATAAGAATGAACATGTCAAATGATCTTTTTTTCCCTTGACAGTTAACAAGGGGGTAAAGAAGTACAATACCTTAAATCAAAATTTTAAATTAATTCAGGACAAAAGTCTGAAGCTTTTACTGGTACATGAAACAATGCAGAAGGTCAATCACAGCCTTCTGTTTTCCTAACTCTTATTTAATATAATAATTAGAATACTTAGATATATCATGTCATTTTAAAATTCAATGTAGCCTAGTGTCACTTGCAAGCTTGTAAATGCAAGCATAATATGTACTTACTCATCTCTCATCAGGCACACCATACAAGGTATGTGTGGCTCAGCAGTCCCAGTAGTATAAAACAAACACCAGCATTCCTCATGGAAATCCCTTTGTTCTACCAGATCCATACTGGTCTTTCCAACTGTTACTAATACCATTCCAGTATCACTTACCTCCCTGCTAACTATCTGTACTTGAGGCATACAAGCACTTACACAGAGATATTCACCAACCAAGCTAGTTTCCACACACTTTTCGAACATTAGGGCCTCCATTAGAACACCATTTGCCAATATTTTCTCCCATCATATCCAATAACTTCGAGAATCTGAGGCCAAAGACAGCAGTTTACAATCGAGGAAAAAAACAGCCCAGTTAGGTCTTGAATGGGACCCAATGTTCCCTTAAGAAAATACTAACTTATGGAAGAGAGAAAATAAAATAACATTTACCATACTTCCTCTGTGCTCAATGCCTTTAAAAAGTTCCTCACTTTACAAAATATTTTCCTTAAATACACAGCATATCTAGAGCACAAATAGAATTTGATTCATAAAAATAATGTACATGACACTGTTTTTGGACAAAGTGATACTCTCATCTCAAGGTCACAAGCATTTTGAGTTGCTTTTGGGTCATTTACTGTTCACTTTGCATATGCATAAGTAGACCTGCTGATTTCTCAGATGGTTTATAATTTTGTCTCTGCTATTTCACCAATGAAAACATAAGCATCATATCTATTATGTATAACTTTTGTAGTAGATTAATGATCATCAGAAATTCTTTGACATTTCTTCCATAGAGAGGTGGGGATCCTCTCTCCTTGAAATTTGGCAGACTCAGAGCATTTTGACCAATATAATATGAGGAAGTGATTGTGCCAAATTCTGAACCCAGAAATTCAAAGACTGGCAGTTTTCACTTCCTGTCTCTGGGAACATTTGCTCTGAAGGAAAAAATACATATCATAGATGTTAACTACCCTCCGAGACTACCATGCTCTGACAGAAACCATATGTAAGAGCCACATGGAAAGAAAAATGTCTGGCCAGCCTCCACCTCGCTGTTCTTCCTGTCCTAACTTAGGCTACAGAATGATGTGTGAAAAAGCCATCTTGACATGCATCTCTGTCAAGCCCTCAGATGACTCTAACCGCAGCTGGTAGCAACTCCATGCAATCCCAACTGGCTAATGGTCTCCTAAACCTAGCCCATCTATGCAACCAAAGAGATAAGAAATTGATTTTAATGTCATGTAGCTTAGGATATTTGTTATTTGACAATAGATAACCAAACAATTTTGAAACAAAATATTTTTTCTACACTTATCATTGAAATTGGGAACTTACTCAAGAGGAAAGAAACCTCATCAAGTTTGTTTTACCTCATAATTCTTCCACAAACATATCCCTTCCATCCTTCAAATTTTTTAAAATGCTTTAAAAATAGTCCTAAATCCAAGTCCAGACATTTCATTATTGTTTTGTATTCCCTTGCTATTTATATATAATATCTTCACATTTCAGTAAGCATATTTACATCTTGTAAAAATTAATATTCTGTTTGTTATAAAATGGGATGTTCATGATTTTTCAAGAAAGCAAGAAGTTCATATGACGTATACACCTATAGATTAAGTATAACTTCAAACATTTTATAATATTTTCCTTTAGCGTTAGTCTTTAATTTTTTGATAGAACTTGCATTTAAAAAATAAATATTCATTGTATCCATCTTTTTAAAGGCCTTTCATTTTTCAGTTTGTTTCATGTTTAATAGACTACTTAAGGAAATATCCTCGAAAGAATTCTCAGCACCTCCTCTGGTTAATATACTCAGCTTTTCTAAGCATATACCTGCAGTCCACCTCCTCATTCCAATATCCCAACATGGGAAAAGGTGAGGTCAACCAGTAATTCCTCAGGTTGTATTGTATCTTTAGTTCTGAAACAGGATAAATATTTTAACTACTTGGTTTCAGCACCATAGGGTTTATATTCAGAAATGCACCTACTTTTCAGTAGCTAATAACTTTTCATACACTTTACCAGAGTCCATTTTAATCTTGCAATAAATTACCACTTTGGTACTTGCACATAACTATATTACTCAGAAGGACATACAAAAGACCATCAGATTACTGGAAAACAGAGCTTAATCTGTGGAAATTACTTTTCTTTGTTCCGTGTGTACAACATTAATGCAATAAAATTTATAAAATGGGACCATGCTTGTGTAAGCAGATAAATGATCAAAATGCATATGTCATTCCTTCTTAATGTGATTATAACAAGATTCAATGCAATTTACAGATAAATATGTAAAACTACTTTTCTTTTACTGAATTAAGTCCAGCAATACTTCTCAGAAGAGAAATGAAGACTCTAATGTTCACTGGCAAAACATCTTGAACCCACAATGTTAAGTGAAATAAATCAGATACACAAGCTTAAATATCACCTGGTTTCTCTTATATGAGAAACTCAAAATATAACTAAAGAGCAAAATAAAAGATAATAGGAAACAGAGAGAGAACTTTTGCAAAAGGGAAGGGCACCAAGATTTGGAGGGAGGGAGGAAGGGAAGGGAATTAAAAAAGAATTAAGATGTGTTATTTGTATACATTATCCTCACAATGAATGTAATCATTATGTATTAAAAACAGGCATTAATGAAAAGTAAATAAATAATAATTTTAAAAGCACATCAATATAAAGAAAGATATATGTCATTTTTAACCACATATGTTTTTTCTCTGGGTGAGTGTAAATTAGCTACAAATTAATATTTTTATTTTCAGTTAATAAAATGACATCTTAAAAAGACAAACATTCACCTCCACAAAAACTTGCTTTATGTAAAGTTTGTAACTAGCATAGCTTGAAGTCTCAGTTTCTCTTAACAGAATATCATACAACTGTAGTACTGTTAAACTATACTACACATTAATAACCACCAAGTACAGTGAGGTCAGTATTGAAACATGGAGGACTCAAAATGAGTCACTGTCACCCAGCACTGTGAAATATTCATTAAATCTTAATAAATTACAAAAAATCAATCATGTAACCCACAAGCTGAAGACACTTTGAAAGACTACTTTATTGGGAATTTGATTTGGCAAAACAAAAAGCTATAGTTTTGTTCATTGTGAGATACTGTGATTCCATAAAGTACACTATTTGTAACAGTTTATATGTAATAATTTTTGTAAAATAGTTTATATAATCATATAAACCTATTTGAACTACAACAAATTTTGATTTTGTACAACCACATAAACAAGTTAATTGTTTCTTTTGTGCAAAATGTGCTGAAAATTTCTATTCACTTTCTTAGGAAAGGGATCAAAATTATAAACTTGGATAATGCAAATGAACATGCAGGAATTTGGCAGAGACATCATGTTCCTAAAAATGCATTCAAGTTCTTACGAAAAGTAAGTAGAACAGGAATGTTACTTGATTCCTGGAAGGTCTGTATTATGATAGACCACTCCAGAAGCTACATATGCTCACTGGAACTATGCTTTTTATCTGAAGAGATTTTATCCTCTACTATTATTTTGGGAGCACCAGTCTCTAGCAGGGATATCTTATAGGAGCTTCACTCAATCACGTACCGTGGGATTATTTGACCAGTTTAAGGTTGTAGGACCATATGCCTCTATTTTTAAGGTTTTCCTATATAATTTGTTCCAGGAAACTTTCAAAGAGAAACCCAAACTTAGTTGTCAGAGACAGTAGTAGGAAAATTTATAGCTGACTGCAATTATTTGGAGGAGAAGCAAGAACAGCAGAAGAAAGGAATTCTTGAACTCAGTAGGAGAAAAATGAGTGGTACTGTAGGCTGATTACCAAGCCATCAATTGATACTATGCACTTTCTCCAGTACTCTTCACATTACCCTAACTGATTGCTAAATTGGCTATCCTTTCTTATTTCCAAGAAAGCATTCCTTAGGTATAATTTAGTTCTTAATCTGTCTTAGATAAGCTCATTCATAATTTTGAATGTTTCTAATTACAAGTTTCCACTTTCTTCCTACCTCATGAAAAGTAATACACACAAATCATATGACTTTCACCCAGATAATATAAGTGATACCATGAAACAACTTATGACAGCCAACCACATCCCTATTTGTACTAGGATGGAGTCAATTCATTCCATTTATAAAATATAGCATATTATGCCAATGAAAAAATTGCTACAACTTATACCCAAATTCAGGGCATTGATGTACTGGGAAAAAACAACTTAGGGCAATAATTTAAACTGTAGATCATATTGTAAAGAAAATATAAAGTTTACTCAACAAAGAGAACCCCCAATAATCCAATAAAATCAATATATTACAATTTAAAATTAAAGTGCTATGTGTTGAGCAGTTGCTAGTTGTCAAAAATGTGATACTAATTTTCTCATGACTATTGCAAGAAGAGTCATCAATTGCATGAAACAAGGGTATACTCTGTCCATCCTAGTATTTTTTCCATTAGCTTTATTTGATCTCTGTACAAATTAATGTATTTGTGGTTTTGTTTAATTTTCACTGGTCTAGAGCTACATGCCCTTAGGGCAAGGCTGCACTCTAAATTTCAACTAGTAATGTATTATTACACAATTCTTTAGTCATCAACACTGAATATGTACAACTTAGTAAAATTAGAAAATGTAAAATCAAATAAAACATGAATTCAAGGAATTCATTCACCTTTGTAATAAAATGATTTATATTACTTCATCAGTAACTCATAATATGCACCATGTTATTAAAAACAATTAGCTTGGACCAAGATCAATTGGAAATCAAGATGCAGGTGATATTTGATAACTTTAATGTCTTCCTTTGTCATATATCCCTTGGCACTGGCTTGCTTTACCAGCTTCAGGCATACGAAGCCCTTCTATTTTCTAAACTTATTCCCATTATAATTTGTCCATTAAAAAGACATCTGATAAAATAAACTTATGCTAATTCCAAGTAATATATTTTACAATTAGACTTCAAAACTAGCTTCCCTTTTAATGAGGAAAAACTTCAAGTCAAAATAAAATAATTTTACATTCTAAGATTTTAGGCATTAGGAAAGATACTTGGGAAAAGAGGGAACTTTCAAGGAGCCCTTAAAATTATTTGGCATGCTTATAAGGCTATGATTAATGATCTAGATATATATATGATAATGTGTTTAGAGTCAACCTCCAAACAGAATTCTACATACTATGTTACTTGCCTCTGTGAAAATTACAATAAAGCTGATAGCAAAAATGAGGCTGAACAAGCTATTAAGCATTACTATATATCAGTTTTTATACCTGAATAAGAATATACGCCTCATCAGATTATTGTAAAGATGAAAACAGTAAGTTATAAAGCACAGAGTACAACGCCTAGTGAGAAAATCATGGTTTTTATTATAATTTTAAACGCATTTTAAAAAACCACAAACCACTGAATTGTCACATCAAGAGACTATAAAGCATTGGTAGAAAACCAAATCAATGGAAATATCATTACAAACTGGCACAAATTGTAATAAAACTAACATGCCTGATGGGTCCAATGTCCCATGGTTGATACTAAATGCTAAGGTATAGAGGCAAGGCATCACTCGTTAGACCATACAGTCTGATCATGTGCAAAAAGATCTGCTGGAGCAAAGGGTAATGTAAATCTACTTGGCAGAGAAATATCTGTGTAATAGAAACCAGAAGAGTCTTAGTCCACAAGGATGCTTACAAACTATCCCCAATACTACAAAAGTAAGACATATGACAGTAATTTGTATGTATTTATGTATCTCTGTGTTTGTATACTAGTTTAATCCCCCTTACTAATAGAATAATTAAGAATCTTTAAACAGAAACTCATATTTTTCAATGTTTTTCCTTAAAATAAAATAAAACATTTTTTATTTAGGTTTTAAAAACTGATATTATCATTAAGAAATATTTTCCTTTTCAGTTCATTATAGATAAATTTTGGAAATGGTATATATTCCCATCAACAAATGAATGGATTTTAAAAACGTGATGTTGGCCCAGGTGTGGTGGCTCACACCTGTAATCCCAGCACTAGTAAGGCTGAGGCAGGAGGACTGTCATGAGTTTGAGGCCAACCCAGACTACAAAGCAAGACCTAGTCTCAAAACTACGTGGTATATATACATAATGGAGTACTACCCAGGCATAAATAAGGATAAAGTTGAGTCATTTATAGTAAAATAAATGTACCTCGTGAAATAGATACATAAGCTTAAATATCTCATGTTTTTTCTTATATGAGAAGCCCGAAGTATAAATAAAGAGCAAAATAAAAGATTATAGGAAGCAGAGAGGGGATTTACAATTGTAAAAGGGTTTTACAGATGGAAAGAGAAGGAAGAGAGGGAAGGGGAGGAAAAGGAGAAGTAAAAAGGATTAAGTTACAATATGTGCATACACAAATTTCCAAGGGTGAATGTATTCAAACACATACTGATAAAAAAGAAACATTATTTTAAATATTTTTTTTAAATAATGAAAGAAGAAAAAAATAATCTGGCTATTAAAATACAGTGTTTTTCTAACTTGGCACGTCCCAAATAAAACCAATGTATAGTGTAAAATTGTCATGGTCTTGAACATATTATATTTATTCAGCATAAATTTGAGAGTTTTCGTGAGGTATGTCAGTGAGTAATAAAGCGTGGTCCATGTGCTAAATGTATTCAGAAAGTCAAAACCAAAATATGTATGAGAGGATAAATTGTCAGGATACATTCCAAAGAGGAAAATACACTCGAGATTAATGCCAGGAAATGTTTAGGACAGGAAATGGAGAAGTAGTTCTGTCCTTCAGCATCACAAAGTCAAAAAACTTCTTATTTTAAAATGGACTATGGAGATGTCATAAGAGCATCACATTTCTCAGATATAACACTGAACAATTAGTGACAGTGAATTTAAATTCACCATATCTCTAAGCCTGAATAACAGAGTTCTAAGTATAACCTCCCCCTAGACTCCAGATTTCCCCAGTATCTTCAGTACTAAAATTGTTGGTTAATCATCCCAACCTAGATTCAACATCTGTCTACTTCAGTACTAGGAAATCAATAAAGCTAGAAGAAAAAAAAACTAATGACAAAGTTTAAACGAACTTTATTCTCAAATGTTAAAATGACAGAACTTGATTCAGTGAACTGAAGAGGGAGATATTCTTCAATGCACTAAAACAGTGAGAAAAAGCCCTGTCAATGCCTTTCTAGTGTCATCATCATTTTATTTGGCTATTATCTGGTCAGTGTGCAGATTTATATTCTGGACCTTTCTATGCCTGAATATAAAAATTCTTTCTGCCAATTTTGCCGATTTCTATTTACCAGCCATTGATTTTTCTAGTGCATTTCTAAATGGAGCTTGAAATTAACATGTCTTTTTCTTTTATTCACTTTCTTCTATCCTGGCAGCATCAATAACAAGTCTAAGAAGTGGATTTGATTTGTGGGTAGAGGACAAGTATTGCCATTCGAACGAACTTGTTGTGGCATTCATAGCAAGGTTAGTGAGTATCAGATTCCCCTGGTGAGGAAAGAAAAATCTGTTTTACTCCATTTTCCCTGCCCATGATCCTATGTACACTGAGAGAGAGAGAGAGCGAGGAGGGGGAGGAGAAATGAATCAAAACATGCTTTATATATCTACCGTTACGTTGCTTAGGCTGGTCTCAAACCTCTGAATTGAAGCAATTCTCCCACCTCAGCCTCCCAATTAGCTGAGACTACAGGTACGTGGTCCTGCGTGCGACTGTGGAAGAACTTTCAGTTGTAAGTATAACTGAAAGAATTACATTCATGTCCACATATTTGAATCCAGGTAATTTGAGAGTAATAATGAAAATCCTTGTCATATCAATAAAAATTATTTATTTCTATGCTTTTATTTTTGGTGTAATTTTGTTATACATAATAATTAAGCTCAGAGAAATTGGTATATATACACACTGCATATTGATCATTTTTACTTCCCTTGCCTCCTGCCCTCTCTCCTCTTTTGCTTTCCTGAGATCCCTTGCCCATCTCTACACAGTCTACCTCTCTGCTTTCTACAAAGTATATAATTTTGAAGCGTATCTAAAATTACAGGGCAAAACTACATAAAATAATGCTTTTCAAAACTGTTTATATATAACAAAAAGACTCATTTGCTAATATCAAACATTTTGCATTTGCCAAATCAAGTGCTGTGTCATTTGTTCAAAATATCAACTATCACTGCCTACAGCATAATATACCTCTCCTCATTTTCTTCATGTCTCAGTACGTGACTTGCTTTGATCAGTTCAGCAAGAAATAAAGTGATGCATGCTGCCTTTAAGAACTTTCCAGAGTTATTATGTGGTTGTATCAATTAGGGTTTACTAGAAGAATACATTTAATATAATGTAATAAAATACATTTAATATAATGTAATATAATAATATAACAGTATAATATAAATTATATATAAAGGAATTACAAGGGAGGCTTACAATGGCCTCCTGCAGAATTAGGTGTGGAAGAATGCAAAAGGGTCCTCTGCATGCTGGAGAGCTGAAGGATCCAGTCAGTCAAAAGTCAAAAGCCTGGAGCTCACTCCAAAGAACCATGTAAGTCTGTATCCTGCAGGTTAGGATCTGCACTGGAAGGTTGAGGAGTCTGTGTTGAAAGCCTGGATATGGACATCAAAAAGGGATGGCAAATAACAGAGCTCCTCTGAAGAAGCAGAAGTGAGATTTTCATCGTTTCCCCTTTTATTCCATACAAACTATAAGCCTATTGCTTGGTGCCACCCACGCCCAGGGTGGGTCTTTTGTTTTCAATGAGTCACTCATCCAGAACTGTGCTAAACCAATCTCCTAGGCATTTTTTATTCAAATTCACAGGACAATTAGATGTCACATTCTACCCTGAGTCAATTTGACAACCAGACACATTTCCTTAAACCATACTTAGTTTCCAGGCAAAATAGTAAGTTCATAATTATGCCTAACATGGTACAACTATCCTGCATATAAACAGATACACACTAATTCCCTTCCCAGAATATAAGGCAAAGTTTTTCTCATAATGCTTACTCCTAACATTTCATAACTAAAATACTATAGGTTTAACAATACTTAAGAATCAATAGTAAATCTAATGTTATGTTACAAAGAAAGAAAATGAAGATATCTGCTTAATATACCGTACATATGAGCAAGCTATTAACAAAATAGGAGAGAAAAATTACAATTAAAATCCTCATTTCTGAAACTGGTCACATGGTCATAACTTGTATTTATAACTACCTTTATCTACTACCCATTTTGTACTCCCTTGGCCTTTAGCAAGCAGTTCAACAGGTCTTCTTCCTTTACTTGGTCCTGCCTATATTGGATTTTTGTAGTTTCCTACTGACATCAATAACAGGACATGAAAATACTGAGAGGTATGCTAGCGAATGTCCTACACTCCAAATATAGTCTTCCTTTCCTTCACTGTGGAGTAGTATTCCAATTTTCCCTTGATAATGTAAGTCAATTACCTCTGGTAAAACCATAATGCCCTCTTACTCAGAGGCTTAAGGAGCCCGAAATAATGGAGGGTGGGGGGAGTCTTTAGCTTTCAGATCAATGGAATCATTGTTGTGCTTCCTGGTATAAGACTTCTAGACCAGCAGAGCCTACAATCACAGGAACAGCAAACAAATGTTTTACTAGTGAGTGTCTAGGGGTAATGGTGAGTGGTAACATTCCCACTTCCACCCATTGATTCTTGAACTCATGAGTCCTGGCTATGAAAGACATTACCATATAGAAGATGCTGATTTTATATATATATATATATATATATATATATATATATATAACCTTTGAGGAACCTTGCTCTAGTCTTGCAAAGAATTTCCACCTAGCTGGCATTGAAACTGCATCTTTAAAAGGTCACTGCACCTTTCTATTCATCCAGCTGTTTCTGAATGGTGAGGAACATGGTAAGAGCAGTGAATTCCATGAGCATGAATCCATTACCTTACCTTTTGGTCACAGAACGTGTTATTTTATCAGAAGAAATGCTGTGTAAAATAACATGATGTGAGATAAGGCATTCTGTAAGTCCACTGATGTTAGTGTTGGCAGAAGTAATATGTGCAGGGAAGGCAAATCCATACCCAGAGTATGTGCTTACGTCAGTAAGGACAAAGCACTAGCACTTCCACAACAGAAATGTTCCAATATAATCACCTGCCACCAGATCATAGACTGATTGCCTTTCAGGGAATGTTGGCTTTTCATTTGGCTTTTCAAATGTTGGCATACTGGGGACTTGCTTGGCAGTGGCTATAGCCAGATCAACCTCTGTGAATAGAAGCCCACCTTGCTAAACATATGCATAAACTCCATCACTTCCACCATGGCCACTTTGTACATCAGTCCATTGGGCAATGACAGGGGTGGCTGAAGCAAAAGGTTAAATCCTATCCACTAAGTAGGTCATTTTATCCACTTGATTATTAAGGAGTCTTGCTGAGGTCAATTTTAGTGAACATTCACATGGGACACAAATATCTTTACATCGTTCACCCATATGGAGATATCTATCCACACACCTCTTCCCTAAATATTTTGTCACCAATTTTCCAGTTATATTCCTTCCAAGTCCCTGATCATTTGGCCAGACCATTACCTACAGCCCATGAATCAGAATATAGTCATACATCTGGCTACTTTTTCCTCCAAGCAAAATGTATGACCATGTGCATTTCCCAAAGGTCTTCCCACTTTGAGGATTTCCCTTCACCACTGTTCTTTAGGGATGTCCTTGAAATGAGCTGCAGTGCTGCAACTATTCACTTTGACGTGGTACCTGCAGAATATGCAGAACCATCTGTAAGTCAGGCTCTAGTCTTCTCTTTCTCCGTCAGCTGATCATATGGCACACCCCTGATACAACAGGTACATCCTTGTGGAAAGAAGGCAGCACACCAGAAGCAGGGACCCTGGACATTTGAGCAACTTCTTCATGTAACTTACTTTTGCCTTCTGGACCTGATCAAGCTCAATCTCACATACACCACTTCCATTTAGAGATGAACTGCTGCACATCCACCTTTTATGACTTGGTGGATCAGAAAATTTCCAGCTCTTCATGGACAGCTCAGTTTTTATGGTGACCTGCTGTGTCATGGTCAATCATTCAGTTTCTAGTAAGGCCCAGTAGCAGGCCAGAAATGCATTTTTTTTGTACCGAGAATCAAACCCAGGGTCTTGCGCTTGCCAGGCAGGTACTGTGCCACTGAGCTATATCCCCAGCCCAGGAAACGATTTTCAAAGGGAGATTACTCAGCTATTAAGAAAGATTGTATTGAGACTTTTATAAGTAAATGGTCACAACTTGAGACCATACTCATAAGCGAGATAAATCAAACCCACATGTGTAAATACCGTATTGTCTTCCTAGTGTAAGAAATGGAAAAGTATATGTGATTCAGAGTCTACAATGGATACTGTGGAAGGGTAGAGAACAGCTCAAAGAGCAAAGACAACTGGGAGGGGAATGGGCGGAAAGGGAAAAGGGAAGAGGAGGGGATATAAACCTGTATATGTGTATATGTAAGACAACTAAAAAGAACACTGCTCAATGTATTCGTTATTGAGCGGGAACAATTAATACTCATATGATTGGATCAATCTTGCATGTCTATATCTGTTAATGTAAGAAACCATTTTAAAGATAACGATGCGCAAATTGCAAAAAAAAAAAAAAAAAAAACAAAGGGAGATTAGTTATCTGCAGATGATGGCAGAGGCTTGCTCCGAAATCATGAAGGTCTCTGATGTGATTTATTTATGGGAGCCTTTCAGGGATTACAAACAGCTTCTCCATCTGCCATTGACACCTCAAGAACCATTGGATCTGCTGGATCATATGGCCCCAGTGGCAGAGCACCCTGCAGAGAAGTTTGACCTTATTGCAGAAACTTTTCTTGTCTGGGCCACAGTCAAAACCATCAGATGTCCAAGTCATTCAGTAAATAGGCTGGAGTAACACACTTAAGTGAGGAATGTGTAGCCTTCAAAATCCAAACAGGCCCAATAATAGTTGTGCAACTTTTGTTTTTGTAGGGGGAACCAGATTCAGCAACCTATTCTTCTTTGAAGGAATATCTCTGCATGCTCCATACCACTGAACTCCTATAAATTGAGCTAGAGGGACCTTGAACTTTAGTTGGATTTACTTCCCATCCTCTGGAAAACAAATGCTATACTAACAAGTCCAGAGTAGTTTCTACCTCCTGCTCGCTTGCTCCAATCAGCATATTATCAATGTAATGGAGCAGTGAGACACCTTGTGGAAGAGTGAGACAATCAAGAACCCTGTGCACTAAGTTGAGACACAAGGGTGGAGAGTAAATATAACCCTGAGATAAGACAGTGAAGGTGTATTGTTGGCCTTGCCAGCTGTAAACAAATTGTTTCTGGTGGGACTTAGCAACAGATATGGAGAAGAAGGCACTTGCCAAATCAATAGCTGCATACCAAGTATCAGGAGATGTGTTAATCTGCTCAAGCAAGGAAACCACATCTGATACATCAGCTGCAATCGGAGTCAACTCTTGATTTAGTTTATAATCATTCACCATCATTCTTGAATATCTATCCATCCTCTGGAGGCCAAATAGGAGCACTAGGTGGGGATGTGGTGAGATCCATCATCCCTGAATGCTTTTAGTCCTTGATGGTAGTACTAATCTCTGCAATCCCTCCAGCGATGTGATATTGTTTTTGGTTTATTATTTTCCCAGGTAAAAGAAGCACTCTAATGATTTGACTTTTCCAACCATAATAGCCCTCATACCAAGTTTAGGGAATTAATGTGATGATTCTGCTAAGTACTAAGTATATCTATCCGAATTATGAATTCTAAAACTGGGTAAGTAACTACAGGGTGGATTCAGGAAGCTTCTGGTCCCACCGTGAGTTGGACCCTTGCTAAAACTTCATTGATCACCTGACCTCCATAGGACTTTACAGTGATTTTGGAACCCATATAATCAGAGTTCATTCAGAACTAATGTCCAGTTGTCTCTGAACTACCTAATTATTTTCCTTTCCCCGATGTACAGTTTACCCAGAAAATGGCTTTACATCTCTTTGGGGCAAGGATGGAAGAGAGACTGATAGTATAAATTTTTGGTGGTGCTCCAAGGTCCTTCTTCAAAGGGACCTGGCTACCCCTTCATTCAAGGGGTTTCTGGGTCTGTAAACTGGTTCAAATCTGAGTATTGGTTGAAGGGCTGTGATTCTCCTTTACTACTATTTTAAGTAGGCTTCAGTCATTTTCCCTTACATTTTTCTGATTATATAAATCTAGTAAAAAGGCTTCCTGTCTATTTATCTTTTAGGAACACCATGGCTAATCAGCAAACACCATAGGAATATATATGACAGACCACTGTAATCATTGCTTTGTTTCTGTTTTCCATTGCAGTATATGCACCTTGTGTTTGGAAGCTGAGTGCTGTCACTTCACTTGTGCCATGCCAGGATCCAATTAAACTCATTGCCCTTAAATTTCCCAATTGAGTGATGGTAGTTCCCACCATAAAATCTGGTATAGGAGAAAAGCGATGACAGGGGTCTTCAGGGAATCTGGTAGTTCATTCACGAATCTGTTTCTTAAGGTATTAGTGAAGGGTACATTTTCTTGGTCACCTAAGAATAGAGGATTAGGTTTAACATGACAAATCCATTCCAGAAGTCTCATTACCCTGAGCCTTTGAATCCCCTCATCAATAGTAAACCAAGTAATGTCAGGCATCTCTGACTTACATACAGTGGGCTATGTTTTGATCTATACTTCTGCCAACAAGCCAAATAAACTATTAAAATCTTTTTTTAACTCCACAAACTGCAACATTAAATTCAGGATCACTACTTAATGGGCCCATATAGACAAACTCAGCATGGTTCAGGTACATATTTTTGCCACCACTATTTTACACTCTTAAGACATCATACCAGAGCAATACATGTATACCAATGTTTTTAGGAGTATAATTCATAATAGCTAAATCCTGAAAGAAGCCTGTATATGCACCAACAGACAATTAGATAAAGAGAATATAATGCCTCTACATAAAGGAATACTACTTGGCTATAAAGAAGGACAAATTTGAGGCATTTGTAGAAAAAGAATGCACTTGGAAAATATAATGTTGAGTGAAATGAATCAGACACATAAACTTGAATACCATATGGTGTATCTCATTTGAGAAAGGCAAAGTATAAACTAGGAGAAAAATAAAGAAAGGATACAAAGAGTCAAGGGGATGGATCTCTTGCATATGGGAAAGGATCCAGAGGTCCAAGGGCTACGGGCAAAGGGAAGAGAATGGGAAAATGTGTAGAGGAAAGATATGCCATGTACAGGATCCTAATAATATCAATTAATGTAGTAATTATGTGCTATAAACATGAGCTAAGATTAATGATATCAATAGGAATCAAAATGAGGAAGGAGACATTAGAAAAGGAAGAAGAGGGAGGTATGGGGAGGGAAGGGGATTTAAAAGAAAGAAACAAGCTACATTATGTTCATTATAAAATGTATGTACTGCAAACATGTAATTTAAAAAATCCACTCCCATACATATTCATCAGGGCTCTGGCTATAACAGTTAGAACGCTCAAGAAGTTCCTTAGGAATATTGAGTACCTCCTCATGCATCAAACTGTGTACCTCACATTTAGGAGCTATCTGGGACTTAAGCCTGGTTATAGGCCTAGCGGCAAAAGTCAGTGGTGAGGGTTGATCCCAAGCAGTGTTATCATTACACTGCTTGATCAACACAGGATTAATTTCCTCAGGTATACTAGGAGGGGCGAACACCACAGCGGGTAGGGTTGGGGATACCTATATCACTGTAGGTGGGAAAAATCTCTTCCTTTGGTGAGATAATTTCATTAGAATTCATGAGCTCCATGTCCCCAGCCTCATCAGGATTCTCCCAAAAATCTCCATCCCAATTTGTGGAATCCCATTCTTTTTAAATCAGAGACCTAGGTTTTACATGAGATGCCCTTCAAGGCTGAGCACTAATTTACACTTGACAGTATTTCAGCCAATAAAATTATGAGGGCTTGGGCTTGGGTTTCTGTGATCTCAGCCCTGTCGCTAAATGTGTCTTTCAGAACACATTTAGACACTTTTAGATTCTTCTAAAGATTTACACACTTTTAACATATCTGGAGCTGGGAATTTGAATCTTTAAGCTCCTTATTTTCATTATATATTTGTCTTCACACTTAGAAGACTTTAGATTTTTCTATGCATGCTTGGAGCTTATAACTTTCCTTTACTAGTCTTTCCAGAGCAACCACCCATCATTATTATATTTCACATACTGCCAACAATATTCAAAATTATCATATACAGAGTCACTAAATTCTTTGCATTACAAAAGTGGTGAACTAGGATAATTAAATAGATCTACCATGCACATCACTTTATTTAGTTCATGCGATGGACTATCAGTACTCTGCACATTATCAGAAAGAAAAACCATAGAAGCTTTAAGTTTTTTTCAAATTAGAGAGCAAAATCCAGGAACCACTAAAGTCACTGAGGAAACTCATCCTTGTAATTCAATTTTTGTAGAGTCTCTCCTGGTTCCAAAATCCATATCAGTTAGGAATCACTAGAGGAACAAATTTAATATAAATCATTCACATATATGATACAGAAATAATCTCTCAGGTAGAAAAAAAGAAATATCAACATTTTTAAAGGAATTGCTCAGCAAATCTAGAATAGAGATAGTTAAAAAACAGATTATGACATGAAGAAGATGGCAACTATGAATGATTAATATAGGAAAGAAATAGAATGCATGAAATGGATTCCAACAGATATCCAGGAAATTAAAAATTCCACTGAAAGCTGGCAAAACCATTTGGATGAAACTGAAGACAAACTTACAGACCTTGAAGACAGGATCTCACCCAGTGATCATGAAAGGAAAGATCTCTTGAAAATAACAAAAGATGAAGAAATAACAATTAAACAGCAATAAGATGATGAAAAGAAAAATAATATAAGAATAATTCGTGTCAATGAAAAAAGCAGGAGTCAACACAAATGACATAAAAAACTATTTGCAGAAGTAATAGCTGAAAAGTTCCCAAGGATGAAAAAGAAATGGACATACAGATAAGTGAGGCATATAGAACTCCAATTACCCATAACCAAATAAATCTACACCCAGGCACAATACTAATCAAGATCCCATAAATTCAGCATAAGAACAGATTAAAAGCTATTAGAGAAAAAAAAAAGCACATCACCTGTAAAGGAAAGTCCATCAGAATCACAACAGACTTCTTAACATAAACCTGCAGGTCAAGAAGACCTTGGTGCAAAGTATTTCAAATCATAAAAGGAAACAACTTCTGACCCAGATTGACATACACTGCAAAAGTATCTTTTACAATTAATGGAGAAAAAAAGATACCTTCATAACAAAGAACAACTGAAAGAATTTGAGACTACAAAACAAACTCTATAAAGGCTACTGAAAGATTTTCTAGACAGAGATAAAAATGACCACAATTCCAAGAACAATAACAGAAAGAAACCGCCAAACAAGACAAGCAATTAAACAGAGGGGAAAGATAGAGATCCAACAGCAGGAAAATAACATGTCAAAGATAAACCAATACATATCAATTATAAACATCAATGTAAATGGCCTCAATTCACCAATCAAAAGAAACAGACTGGCAGAATGGATCAAGAAACAAAATCCTACAATATGCTGTATACAAGAAACACATGTCACTTGAAAAGAATTCATAAGTGAAAGTCAAAGGACGGAAAAGGTGGTAGCTACTCTGTTTGCAGAAAATGTCAATTTCAAACCAAGAATGAACAAAAGAGATATATATACTGTTAGAGGAAATATTTGAGAGGAAACAATAAAAATCGTAAGTATGCACCAAATATATGAGCATCCAACAATATAAGACAAATACTGACAGACATGAAAAATCAAACGAGCAATAACACAATTGTAATGGGAAACTTTGTATCTTAATATTACAAATAGATCCGTCAGAAAAAAATCAGTGAACATATAAATGAACTGAACCAAACCTGTGAACAAATGTACTTAGTTGATGCTTAAAGAGTGTTCCAAGTTGAGTGTGTTGGCGCACGCCTTTAATCCCAGCACTCGGGAGGGTGAGGCAGGAGGATCCTTGTGAGTTCGAGACCAGCCTGGGCTACAAAGTGAGTTCTAGGCTAGCCTGAACTGTATAGTGAGAACCTATCTCAAAAAAAATAGGGCCAGGGATTTAGCTCAGTGGCCTACTGTGAGTGCGATCCCGGTACCAAAAAATAAAAATAAAAAAATAAAGAGTGTTCTACCCAACACCACCAGAATACACACTCAGTCAATGAAATTGAAAATGTAATTAAAACTTTACCAACAAAGAAAGTCCAAGGTATGGATGAATTCACAACTGAATTCTACAAGAAACTGAGAGAAGATTTAATACCAATAACTCCTCAAACTCTTCAATGAAATTGAAAGGGAAGCAATACTCCCTTGAGGCAAGTATTATTCTGATACCAAAACCAGAGAAAGACCCAACCAAAAAAGAAAACTATAGGCCAATCTACCTAATGAACATAGATGCAAAAAACCTCAATAAAATACTAGCAAACAGAATTCTGCAAATCATCAAGATTACATAACATGACCAAGTGACATCCATTCCAGGAATGCAGGAATGGTTAAACATATGCAAATCAATAAATATAACATTTCATATTAACAGAGCCAAGGACAAAAATCACATTATCATCTCAATAGACACAGAAAAAGCTTTTTACAAAGTCCAACACTCATTCATGATAAAAACCCTACAGGAAATCCGAATACATGGTCTTTATCTCAATCTGCTAAAAGCCATCTATGACAAATCAAGAGCCAACATCATACTAAATATAAATAAAATAAAAGCTTTCACTCTAAAACCAGAAAAACAAAGATGTCTATTATCACCATTCCTTTTGATATAGTTCTGGACATATTAGCCAGAGCAGTCAGACAAGAGAGAGAAATAAAAGGAATAAGGATAGGGAAGGAAGAAGTTAAATTGTCATTCACAGAGGACATGATACTCTGTCTACATAGAAGACCCAAATAACTCCACATAAATACTTGTTGATTTAATAAACAAATTCAGTAGCATAGCTGAATACAAAATTAACAGTCAAAAATCTATCACATTCCTGTACAGAAACAACAAACTCATTGAGAAGGAAATTAGGATTACAATACCATTCACAATAGCATCCAAAAGATGAAATACCTAGGAATCTATCTAACAAAGGAATTAAAGTATGTATACTTTGAAATATACACTACTCTGAAAAAGATGATTAAAGAGCATATTGAGAAATGGAAAGATATCCCTTACTCATGAATAGGAAGAACCAACACAGTTAAAATGGCCATACTCCCAAAATTAATATACAGTTTTAATACAATCCTGATCAAAATACCATTAGCATACCTCACAGATCTAGAGAAAACATTCCTAAAGTTATAATTAAGTACCTGTAAACATCCATGCAGTTCCCTTTGAATGAGAGATTTAATGATTATATAAACAGATGAACTCAAGACTTGTTCCCAAATGACCAATTGAAATACAGACCCAAAGCACGAATAAGGTGTGCACTTGATAAGGAATGAACAGTGGTTGTCTAATATGAATCTTGATAATTCAACATGACATGGGTTGTAATGAATGTACTTAATTGTCTCATGGTGAAATAGAGAAAGATTTTCTGAATTTTGATGCTTGCAATTTTTCCCACTTTTGTGTGGACCATCATTCTTAACTACCATCGTTTTTGTTGCCACTCCTCTCTCATAAATCTTTCATTAACACTTGATTTAATAGGAACATTGTAAAGCCTAGTCTGTAAGAGGTCATGACTTGGTTGAAGAAGTTGTAGGATGAAATCACTGACAGCTATGTTGCTAGTGCACTACAAGCAGGGCACATGGATAAGAAGAGCTCATTTCCTTAAATAACTCTATTGGACATGTGAGATTAGGCCCAAAGCCTCTATAAAAACTGAAGTTAGAAATGTAGATTTTTGTTCATGAATAAATGAATTGTTGAACATAAAAAAAAAGACATTCCTTGAAAATAAGACCTATCACATCTTTGGAGAAAAAATTAATATAAGACCAGGTCTTAATTTGGGGGAAACATGATATATATCTGTACTGAGATACACAGTGGTAGTAACATATGTATATCACAATACTTCATAAATGTAATCAATTATATTTTTAAATTAAAATATTAATAAAATACAATACATACAAAGAAATACATTTACAGCACTCTGAGAGCCTTGGGGGACTGACGCTAAAGATATACAACTTTCTTTTCCCTTCAAACAAACATGTAAACAATTTACATTTTAAAAACTAGTAGTTGGTCAGAACATTATACTGGGGCCCAAAAATATTGACACTCATTTTTGTGTGAACTGTGTTGCACAAGGTACGATACTTGTGTTAGTCATTTGACTATCTCTGGAACAAAATACTAAAAATCTTCAATTTAAAATACAATGGGTTTATTTTGATGAAAAGTTTACAAATCTCCATCCATGATCAGCTGGCTCCAAAGCAAAAGTAACATGGTGAAGGGGCATGACAAAAGAAAGCCACTTCTCCTATGCTGGCTAGGAAGCAGAGAGAAAGTCAGTGAGGAGCCAGTATCAAAAACACAACCTTCCAGTTCACATCCCAGTGACATGCTTCTTCTAACCAGGCTCCGTCACTGACTACAACAGTTTGGGGAGATACTTTAGAGCTAAACCATAAAATTCTGTCCCTAGTCACCAAAAGGCTCACCTGCGTCTAATTTTATGAAATACATTTAGTCCACCTATAATAGTTACCAAAATCTTTATAGTTTCATTAGTTATTTACTTGTTTCTGAGACAAAATACCCAAAACCTATGAGCTTAAGGAGGAAAGTTTTATTGTAGCACACAGTTTGTAGATGTTTCTATCCATAGGAACATGGCAAAGGAGAAACTGTCCATGGTGTGGTAGGCAGGAAATAGTCAGCAGTGAGCCTTCCATTCCCTTTTTATTCCATTCAGGCTACAAATCTACTGATTGGTGCCAGCACATCAAGGGTGGGGCTTCACACTATTCATACCCAGAAATATGTTGAACCAATTAGTGAACTACTCCAGCTGTCATGCACCCATAATCCAGTATCACACACCCATGATTAGACCAAAAACCCCACATATGAGTTCATGAGGATCTCAGAGGACAACTAGTTATAAATCACAACAAGCAGTGGTTAAAAGTACATGTTCAAAGTCTCCTCAGGGGCTCAAATCAAACTCACAGCTGTGAGAGCGTATAAAAATTAGAAAGTTAAACCTAAATATATAAATAAAGAGCAAAATAAATGATACATAATAGAAAAGAGGGACACAGGTCATTTGCAAATTGGAAGGGTACAAAGAGATGACAGGAGGGAGAAGTGGTGAGGGGAAGGGGATAAAAATAGAAAAATCAAGGTGTGTTATGTACATGTGCTTACTCCCCATGATAACTGTAATCATTATGTACTGCAAACATGTATCAATAAAAAGATTGAAAAAAATTAAAAGTTAAACATTTCCTATATACAATGGCACAGGGTAAATATTCCTATTCCAAAAGAGAGGAATAGAGGTATAGAAAGAAATTCGAACAAAGCAAAACCAGGATATTGCAAGGCAAAAAATAAATCTTATAGATCTATATCGAGTGTGCACGGCAGGTTGTAGTGAAATGTAAGTTACAAAGGGCTTAAGTAGTTCTACCCTATATCATTGCCCATTGCAGTGAACAAACTTTCTCTCTTACGCTGGCCCACCTCACAGCTTGCAGACTTCCACAGCATATGTATTATGTTCCATATGTTCATCATATGTTCACTACATCTGCAACTTCCTGGGGTCTCCACTGCACCTTCATAATCACTCTTACAGCTTCATGCACTGCTATCTCAGGGGCACACCGCCTAGTCTTCTAGGTCTTCCTTTGGAATCTAGGTGGATCCCACAATTCTTGGATTTTGCATTCCTGAAGCACGAACACCATAAGGATAAGGTCAAGTTCTACCACCAGTTTGAGCAGTAGTTCAGTCCTCATGGACTATATCAACCTAAGTCTCTGAGTGCTTCAATTACTGAATATGTTTAAGAGAATATCAGGAAACCAATTTCCTAGAAAGTCCATCTTAAGAAGGGTACAAGGGGCTCTCACCTCAAATGAAAGGTTTATATTTTTATACCTCTGAGCCTGTGATCGGTGGGGTTTGGCCAATTCTTGAGATGTTTCCATGCTTCTGACTCTTCTGATGCAAAGTACTTGGCTTCCTTTTATTGTAAATCTTTTCAGAAAACTCACATTTCTTCACCTAAACTTCACAGGTGCTTCCTTTCTGTCCAAACTACACATCATTTGACTCTGCTTTTTGGTCCTAATTCTCACTGTGAATCTGGCTGAAAGCAGCCAGCTATAGGCATGACACAGCCTAAACATTGAATATCCTGGAAATTTTCTCTACTAGATTAATTAGTCCACCTTCCTTAATTTCAGTCTCCCTCAAAGTCTAAGTGCATGGACAAAACATAGACAAATTATTTCCCCAAATGAAACATGCACAGACTCTAATACCATTTCCAGCAGAGTCCTCATCCCCATCTGAAGTCTCATGGGCTTTTACTATCTGCATTCCTATCATTCTGCATTCTGAATAGTTTTTCTAATGAAGCTCAGCTTTCAGTATTTTAGGGATTTTCTAGACAGCACCTGCAAACTTTTCTAAACTCCTTCCACAAACCATTTCCAAAGGCTTCTACACCACAAGATCAGGTACAGTCCCAGAAATTATTAGTCACTTTCCCATCACTGCCACAAAATATCTGATACAACTTAAAGGAGAAGTGGTTTATTTTGTGTCACAGTTTCAGAGGTTCAGTCCAGTCTGTGGGTTCCAAGTCAGAAATACCACGGTGAACAGGCATAGTGGAAGAAAAGTGCTCAACCAAAGGCAGCCAGGAAAGAGCAAGTAGGGAGGAGCTTGAGGTAAGATCATGACCTTCTGGTTCACATCTTAGTGACCCATGTACTCCAGCCAGGCTCCATCTCTCAATATGAGACTGTTGCAGGACACTTTATATGTAAACCATAACAATATTTTACACTAAAATAAATTAATATTTTATATTAGGTTTATGTTCAGAAAGAAAGAAGAGATAATGTTTAGAATCCTCAAATGTCAAAGTTAACATATGAAGGTAAGAAAATGTCTGAATTCAGGTTATTTTCTTTTCTGTGTGAGAAAAAATAGAAAATAATAGAACAGTGATTTGACTGTAGATATTTTAAGGAGAATATATACATATATATATTATATATATATATATAATTTCTTAGTTGTGCAACATAGACTTGTGCATTTGGCAAAATAAAATTGATTCATGTAAAACTTAATTAACAGTGTAATTCGCAGATGACTATAATCCTTTCTCTTTTCTAAGATTAATTGGAAGGGTAGGGCTTCACAGAAGATCTTGGGTTTATGAAAATTCCTCCTGCCACACAAGCATCACTTATGTTTCATTAGGGATCAAATAAATAGCAATTATACATGTGAGATGATGTCACAAAGTCAGATGCACCATTGGGGATAAGTTCTTTTCTGCAGTCAACTGCTGCTCATGCAAATATCCGTGGTACTGAGTTTCAAACAAAAATTGGAAGGAACAGGTCTATTGTTTTATTTACTTCTCTTTATAGAAAGTTCAGGTGTTTGATATTCTATAGGGTAGTGTTCCTAAAGGATAACCTACCACAGAAAAATAGTTATTCTCAAAACATGTCCACATATAAAATTTCAGAACTTTGTATGGAAAACCAGCCCAATACTCCACGACTAATATGCTCTAAAATATCTTCCCAATTTTGCAATATAGCTTATTTGTGTACTTTTACAAGTGGATTATTCCACTCATGACCTGGAGAAGATAAGAGGAGCTCAATCTGATTAATATGTTTACAGTCTCACTCAAAATCACTTTCTAACAAGGTTTCCTGGAAATAGCTTGCTAGTGGGTCTCTCTACCTCTGAGGTAGAGTTTAATTCTCTTTTTCCCTGCAGAAGAGTGATTTTTCTTTCAGTGACTCCTGAATGCCTTTAAGGAAAGCTTGAATTTCTTAATGTGGTGTAAAATATCTTCTACTAGAGATCTCTACTTAATTTCCAGTTTAATTTCTTCTCATTCTTCACAAACGTTGTGACTCTAGCTCTGACACATTTCATATCTGTACCCATGAGCTGGTCCATCAACTTGCTACAGTCACTACAGGCCTTCATTATTTTTCAACTGGATTACTAAAATAACCTGATTATTACTTTTTTCTCTATGCACTACCCTTTTCAATCCACTTGTTAAGCTGCAAAGAATGTATTTGACACATATATCATCATCTGCCTCCCTGACTGAAATCTTCCTATTTCTTCTCATTTCCCATAGGATAAAGGCTGTTCTGTTTAGTTTGATTCATATCTCTTTTCATGAACTATGTATGCAATACCAACCTATCCAGTTTCATACTCTCATCTCATATTCATATACTCTGTGCTCTAAATTATGTGGATTGTTGCAATTTCTAGCATCCATCATAGTTTGTGTGTATATAGCTCAATAAGCATGGTTTAAACAAATGTAAATAACTATAAAATCATTCTTTTATGCTAATGAGTAACCTCATTAGCCAGGATTTTTGGAAAGAGAAAATTTAGTTCAATACTATTTGCTTTACTCTATACTTTCCCATATCCAGCATCATGTCTATTTCCTTGTGGTAAAATTATTGTTTAATTCATTAACTCTGTATTTTCTGACTCTTTTTTTGTTTTGGATGCTGGGGTTTGAACTCAGGGATTCATGTTTGCTTAGCATTTGATCTATAATTGAGCTCCACCCCAGTTTCTCTAACTGCATTTTCATTTAGTCTCACGGTGATATAGTTTTGAAAGCATATATAAAGCCCATAAACTGGACCTATTGGTTGATTGAATTTTTGGGGTAGTGTTTGCCAAATTTACAAATAGTAGGGGACTTCTGAGACATACCAGACCAGATAGCATCAACTTACTACTCAAGAACATCTTCATGTTCGGTGATGACATATTTACTTGGGGCCCAAATTTGAAATTATTTACAATTAGCTCAATTTAAAAATACTTACGAGTAATGTTTAAACCCTGGTAATGTCTGTTTTAACTTCAAAGAAAGAACATAAATTCCAAATTGTATAGAAATCGATATTTGCTTTATTTTTCTAAATGGCCAAAAATATATTCTCTACGTGAAAGGGCTCTAATAACTTTTAATATGGGGGCCACAAACTTCCTGTAGAGAGTCAAAGAGCAAATATTTTAGGCTTTGCAAACTCTAAGGTGTCTGTGGTAACTGCTCATCTTTGCCATGGTATTATATAAAACTCTAGGCAATATGTGAATAAATGAATGTAGATATGCTCCAAAAAGGCTTAAAATTATTGTTTAACTAGCTCAATTTAAAAATACTTACGAAAAAAGAGATATTTGATGCATGGGCAAAAAGAGATATTTGATGCATGGGCCATAATTTTCCAGCTTCATATTATTTTGACCATGACTCCTACTAAGAAGTGCATTTTATGGAAGATCCAGTACATAGTTATGTATATAATTAAAACAAACATATAACAAAGCAAAATAATCCTTCCTATGTAGAATTTACTGCAATATTTTCCCTTTCCTTTTATTCAATTTCAGTAGGTTGTAACATACTAAATTGACTGCACAATGCATTAATAAGTTGTGATTCAAAAATTGCAAAACACTTCATCCATCAGTTTCTGCTTTACTCGTTATCTGAATAACAGGTTAGAAGTGTGTTTATATTTGCATAACTAGCATTCGAATATTCATGCTTTCATTAATTAATTCATTCCACAGCCCTGGGAATGGCTCCATTATAGATAAAAGACAGATTATGTGGTTACTATTGAAGATAGTTTGCCAGTCCATGTTCTGAATTCAACTGAGTGAACATGTCAGAATTACTCTGAATAAGTATTCTAATATGCCATTCTGAATGTTGTTGCTTTGCTCTTTTACTCAACTTAAAGCAATTTCTCTGTCACTTTTCTGTTATATTGCTGTCTTACAATATGTTCCAGAAACATAGTGAGTTCCCTTGAAGTTTTCAGAGCTCAGGAGCAAAGAATGTGAGACCTAATCATTGTTTCTGAATGAGGACTACCTTTAGCCTGAGGGACTGGCTTTTTTTTTTTTCTTTTTTTTTTTTTTTCAGCTTGCCCTCTGAAGTTAACTGATCAACCTATAAAACTGAAAGGATAAGAAAAGTACAATGTGCAAATCCAAAGGTTCTTTATAATACAGCCCAGAGACTAAGTAAATGCCAGTTAACAGGGTAACATTTAGAATTCAAGAAAAGAAATCGATTGCTTGGTTAATATCACTTCTGCATTATAACTAGAGTTCTTAATGACAACTCTATATCAAGTTTTTCCCAAGTGTACAAGCCTTTAGGTTGCCAAAAAGTAAACAAAATTATATGCTTTTCAAAAAAGATGGTTTCATATTAAGAAAAGTCCTGCCACCCAGGGAAAGAAAAATAATTCAAGTTTTACAGTTTAAGTTGGTCAGTGTAATTCAACTCAAAACATGAAATGTGCTCTTCTTCAGCTGAGGATTTAAACTATTGAGGGACCAAAACTGCTCATGAAAAAATATTTAAGTTAACATCATTTTCATAGTTCTTAAAATCGGTTTCTAACTAGTTCAGACAGGTATCAAAAACCAACTAATCTTTACAGCCTAGGTGAGCACTTTAGGAATTAAATGTTTATGAGATTTTTCCACAATTAAACTGTTTGGGAAAACTGAATAATTTCAGAGCAGGGGCTAATAAGGCCTTAGAGAAATTTACCCTAGTTTTTATCCCCAAGATTTTGCGCCATTATCTGTCATTGAACTATTTTGAGAGGGAGAACAATGTAAATAGAATTGAATGCAAGATCCTAGTATACTGTTTAATTAGAGATATCTTATTTTATGTCATAGATATATCATAATGAAAAGATTTATTCCTTAGGATGCTGTAATAGCTCTGAATGGCTATTGCCCCTCTCCCAAAAGAACAAGTTTACATGCAGTCATGAGAAATTAAATGATCTATGATTTCTCACCTGGGTAGAGCAGGGAGAGATTGTGGTCTCTTTCATAGAAAGGAATCTATCAAGGTAAGTGTGTGGGAGTGATCTGAATAAGTGTACTGTGTTCAAAGATTCAAATAACCTTTAACGGAACCGTTCCAAGTTCTGATATATTAGAGAAATTATTTTGTTCTCACGCTAAGCTACATTCTTGAACTTTATATACTATTTATAGCTTTTGTAACTATTTATAGCTATTTTTATAACTTTTTATATTATTTATAGCTTTTATTGAAGATATTCTTTGCATCGCTATCTCCAAAATTTGTGTTTTATTCTTCAACTGGTTTAAAAATCAGTCAAGGTAAAGGGGTAGTATGGTGTTCATCAGGTCCCATAAAGACTTTCAACACTTTCCTAACTGATCTTCCTCCAATCAACCCTCCACAGTTCTGGAACAATTTTTCTAACAAGCATCTGATTGTGTATCTCTATTTCTCTAAATATTAAGATTGTTTCACCAATTTTTCTTTCTTTTTTTTTTTTCAGTACTGAGGATTGAATTCACAACCTTGTGCCTTCTAGGCAGGCACTTAAACCACTGAGCTAAACCCCTGGCCCTCACTAATTTTTCTAACATTCAATAATGTACATGATATTTTTGAGTTATTGTGAATCGTGTTACTATTATAGGAATAAATACAAATGTAATTATATTTATTTTTCAAAGTAATTTAAAAGATTTGGAACTATATTAATAATTGTATTCATTTGTTTAGACAGCCATTGTAAAATGCCAAAGACTGAGTAGCTTAAGTAATAGAAAACTATTTTCTTTTATCTCTGGAGGAAAGAAGTTTGAAATCAAAATATCAATGGAATTGTTTTTTTCTAAGATCTTTTTCCTATGTCTCCCCTGTATCTTTCTGTGTACCTTTTATAAATACACCAATCAAACTTTTTAAAGACCCACCTTAATGGTCTTTTGCTTTTTGCATTCCTTATATGTGTCTTTTTTCTCCTAAATATAAATAAATAAATAAATAAAATAAAACAAGAAAACCCCTTCATTCCAACCAACAGTGAAATTTAACACAATGTTATTAAGCACCAACACTTCATCTTCCTTGAAAATACATTTAGATCACATGGAAAAAAAGGAAAATAAATCAAAGAAGCCACATGTGGTGAAGGATGACTGTTACTCCCGCTACAAAGGAAGTTGAAGCAGGAGCGTTACAAGGTTGAGGCCAGCTTGAGCAACCTTGGGAGACACTATCTGTAATGGTTGATACATTGTGCCAACTTGAAAAGTTTAGAAGTTTAAGGGATTCAGCAGGGAGCCAGGGTCCTCAGTTTGTAAACATCCATATCCTGTGCAAGAGGAGGGTGTGGAAATGGTATGAGTGCTATGCCTGTCTGGGGTGGGGGAGGGAGAGATAATCTGCTTACAGTATAAGGGAGGAAAAGAGGCTTGTTCCCCCCACCCACTTTTGCTCTTGTTGCTTTTGCTGTCTTCTGCTGCCTTAAAGTGTTGGCCCTGTGCCATGCCACCCTGCTTTGGAGCTAGCTGACTATGGATTGAAACCGCCACAAAATGTGAGCTAAATAAATCTTTCCTTCCTTAAAAAAATAAAATAAAATAAATAAGGGCTATATCTCCAAATACATTCACATTTTAAGGAACTAGGAGTAAAGATTTGCATTTATGACCAGGTGAGTCATAATTTAGTAACCAGTACTTTGTTCAGAGCAAAGTTTATAAATTGTACCTCACAAATATTCCTCAAGATAAAGTCAAAATCTTCAGTAGGACATAAAAGGGCCTCCATGCTGAAGTAGAAGTCAATCTTTTTAGAAACGTCTTTCATTTCTCTTCCTTTCACTATATTTGAGCTTCATCAAACTACTTTCAAATTGTAACTTGCCATTTCAACAAACTCCTATGTATCGAATATACCTAACTCAAACATCTTCTTTAAAGTCTTCTTAGACCATCTTTTTCCTTGTACATACATTTTTATAGAGCCTACTCTCACTACACACATACACACATACACAATTAGTACTTTGGTCTTTTTTGCTATACAGGGAGCTTTTTGAAGGCACTGACTTTATTATATTTATATTTTATATCCCAAATGCTCACATATGCCTGGCACATAGGGGATACTCAATAAACATTTGTTAGTAAGCACATAAATATTTGGGTTATTGAAAATGTATTTTAGGAATCACTTATAGCCTTACAAAGCTAAATGTAAAGGACAAGTAAAGAATAAAACATTTTTGGGAACTTTTTCAGTTAAAGTGCAGTACATTCAGACCAATGATCTGACCTTCATATGAATTGGGTCAAAGTAAAGGATTTTAGTGGGTTTTTTTCCCATAAACCATCCAAATTATTTTAGGAATACTGGTAGTAAAATTCAAGTAAAGCCTTGGAAGTAAATGCTTAAAAAATACTAAGTCAAGGTCATATTTTGCCAAACCAAAATCATATACCACTGCCAAAGTATATGCGAGGGGAAAGAAAAGGAAGGAGTAAGAGCGCTAGGGTCTGAGAAACAGCATCTCAAGTGTTTGAATGCAGTTGGTAGTGGTCTCACATTGTTCTGATCATGGATTCCAGTTTAACTTACTTCTACTTTGCAAGTCTGTTCCCCCATTAAGATCACTTGTATCTTTCAATCATATATTTTCTGTGCTTTATGAAGGTAAGTATAATGTTTTATATATCTTTTACATCTTTGGTGTATACTTTATCACACATATCTACAATCAGAAGCAAGATGAATTGTTGATTGAGTTTGAAATTCAGAAGGACCATCATATGATACGCAAAGGGCAAATGTAGATCCAGAGAAACGGGAAAAATAGGAAAAACAAATCAAATAAGCATGTGAATAAACATGGTGGTTTCTTCCCACCATATCTGCTTTTCTTTGAGATGTAGCTAGGCAGTAGACAGAGCTTTGTCATCAAGAACTATGCATTCATAAACATTTTGGAATTACAGAACAAAGACTGACTTTTTCCAGCCTCAGCCTCTGATAAATGGCTTGGCTCAATTGGCTGACATTTGTGACAGTATTTGGTCCTGACAGCCAGACTTAATTAATCTATTTAATTTATTTAATTTATTGATGAAGAGGACAGCAAAACAATATTCTCTAAGTAGGTTTTTATTATCTGGAGTTATAGAGCTAACTGTCTTCTTAAAATCTGAAATTTAGTTAGCATATTACACACTGTCTGTCTTAGAAATAACTTGCAAAGAAGATGCAAAGATTAAAAATGACTTTGTGGCTTTCAGTAATAACTAAGAGGTCAGACTGTAAAACTGAGCTATATTTTGTCTGTTCACTTTGCTAAAACTGCATCGCAAAGCAGTATTACAGCCAAGCAGTTTCAGGCTGGTACCTAAAGTCACAGTCATTAAACTATAATACATATGTTGTGCCAAGAAGGCAGGTAATGGGCTATGGTTTTCTGAGGTCCATTATATCTATTATAGAGAAGGTGGATACATTTATACCAGTTTAAAGAAATTCCCTTCCCATTCAGATTAAATAAATCTTTGTCTCTCAAAATACAGCTCTGTTGCCAGCTCTTAATACATGTCTATATTAATCATAGCACTACCATTAATTGGCATCTAAGGACTGTCCTAGGCACTTTAATATATTTCTTATTTGATCCACACATAAATTCTGTCAGGTAAGTCTCATTATATAAGCACTTTATAAATGAAGAGATAGAAGCTCAGAGACATTATGTAGTGGGGCTGGGAAGTAAACCCAGGTTAGTAAGACTCCCAAGTTTCTCTCTTTCTACTATCGCTTACTGCCCCACTCTGACCTCACTTTAGCACATAATCCAGCACTTTGTTAGATGTATCGTTATGCTACTCTTGTTTCATGTCCTCAGCTAACTGAAAATGTTTACTTTATCCTGTTATTTTAGTTTTGGCCTTTCTGCACCAAAAAATGTTCACAGGTAAATAAATGGCCGTGGTCAGACTGACCCCTGGATGTTTCAGTGGAACAACTAGAAATGACAAACTCTCTGAGGCTGACACAGCATTCATGGCAGAGGAGAAACATACTAACAATACAGTGGTCTAATAGCCTTATCAGAAATAAATTTTAAAACCATTTATAACAAAACCTTAATGAGTGAAGGACTGAAAAGGGTAGGTCAATCAAGCCATTATCTGAATAAATTTAGTACCGTATTACTGTTTTAGAGTCTTGGTGAGGTAGAAAGGGATTAAAAACGGATCTTCCTTGCAATTCCATTTTTATTTATTTCCAGTGAGCTATCTAACTAAACAATAATTATTTTGATTATTCAAAGGCTAAATGACAAAGCATTGACTCTTGATGACATTTTCAGATCCTCTAGGGGAAAACTTGACTTTTGCTCTTTTCTCTATATGTAATACCGCTCCATTCATATTATTCTGATTTGAGCTTTTTATCAAAACTCTTCTTTTTCAAATTCAATATTTTTATTTTTAGACTGGAGATATGCTTCATACTAAACCAAGACATAAAAAGTGAGTGAAAGTGACATTGATGGTCATTTAAAATTGTTAAATTTGCCAAGCACAGTGGCATACCCCTGCAATCTCAGCCACTTGGGAGACTGAAGTAGGAGGATAAGAAATTCAAGGCCAGTTTGGAAAATTTAGCAAGGTAGTGTCTTAAAACACAAGGCTGGGTAAGTAGCTCAATGGTAGAATGCTTACCTAATACGCTAAGCTTCTACACTAATCATGACAACTGCCAAACAATAGTTAAAATTTTAAGTTTAAATTGATTTGTGAATTCTTTTGAAGATGTACATGCTCCTAAAATTTTGAGTAAAAGCATTTCAATCTTATTCTCTTTTAGTTACTAGTTTTAATGAAATACACAAATTGGGTTTTGTTTTAAATTTTTTCACATCTTTTTAAATTTCTGTTTGGTTCATGCTACAATAAGAAAACTAACAATTGAATTTGAACTAGGAAATTAATGAACTTCATGACAATACAAGGTCTATAGTTGAATTCATTTCCTCCTCAGATTGCAGAAAATTGTGTCAACCCTATGTTGTAGAAACCCCAAAACTGGTTAATATAAATGACAATCATATTTAAACTTTTTCGTAGCATCAACCACATTCAAATCTCTGCTTCAGTTTCAAATGATAATGCCAGTGTATATAACATATTGGAACCTATGAGATGTAATAAAAGTAGTCCTAAGCAGGGAGTTCATAGCAGTAAATTTCCATGTCAGAAAAACAGAATGAGCTCAAATAATTAATCTAAATATCCACCTCAAGGTCCTAGAAAAACAAGAACAATCCAACCCAAAAGCTAATACGAGGGAGGAGATTATAAAGATCAGGGAAGAAATAAATGAAATTGAGACTAAAAAAGTCAGCACAAAGAATTAATGGATCAAGAGTTGGTTTTTTGAAAGATTAAACAAACTAGATAAACCCTTAGGTAATCTAACCAAAGTAAGGAAAGACTAGACCCAAATTCGTGCAATTAGAAATGAAAAAGATGAAATCACAATGGATTCTGCTGAAATTCAGATTACTGGTAAATATTTGAGAACCTGTAATCTAATAAAATGGAAAACTCAGAGGAAAAGGATAAATTCCTAGATACATAATTACTACCAAAACTTAACCAAGGAGATCTAAAAGTCCTGAATAAGTCAGTATCAGTCATTGCAATTGAAGAAGTAATAAAGAAATTACCAACAATGAAAAGCCCAGGTGCCAATGGATTCACTGCTGAATTCTTCAAGAACTTTAGAGAAGATCTAATGTCAGTACTCCTCATACTCTTTAATAAAATAAAAAGGGGAGCACTACTCCCAGTGTCATTCTTGGAACCAAGGATTGCCTTGAGTCCAAAACAGAAAAGAACCCAACCAAAAAAGAGAACTACAATCTCTTTAATGAACACAGTTGCAAAAAAACCCTCAATAAGATACTGGCAAACATAATGCAACAAATCACCAAAAAGATTACATATCATGACCAAGTAGGATTCATTCCAGGAATTCAGGGATCATTCAACATATATAAATCAATAATGTAATACATGGCATAAACAGAAGCAATGACAAAATTTCCAATACAGAAAAAGCATTCGACAAAATCCAACATCCATTCATGATAAAATAACTGAAGAAAATAGTGGTAGAAAGTCTTTATCTCAATCTGATAAAAGCCATATATGACAAACCAACTGCTGACATCATACTAAATGGAGAAAGGATAAAAGTGTTCCCTCTAAAACTAGGAATAAGACAAGGATGTTGGCTATAACTACTTCTCTTTAGTATAATAAAGTGAAACAGTAGCTAGAGCAATAGGACAAGAGAAAGAAATAAAAGGGATATGCATAGGCAAGAAATTATTTGCTGATGACAAGATCCTCTATATAGAAAAGACTCTAAAAAGTTCACCAAAAGACTCTTAATAAGCCAATTCAGCAGGATAGCAAGATACAAAGTCAACATTCAAAAATCAGTAATATTCCTGTATACCAATAGCAAACTCTTTGAGAGGAAAATTAGGCAAACAATACCCTTAACAATTGCATGAAGAAAAATGAAATACTTAGGAATTACCCAACTGAGGAACTGAAAGATCTCTACAATGGAAAGTACAGTACTCTGAAAAATGAGATTGAAGAGGACATCAGAAAATGGAAATATATCCCCTGTTTCTGGATAGGCAGAACCAAAATAGTGAAAATGGCCATACTTCCAAAACTGATATATAAATTTAACATAATCCCACTCAAAATACAAATAATATTTCTTATAGAAATGGAGAAAGCAATCCTAAAATTCATGTGTAATGAGAAGAGACCTAGCATAAGCAATTCTGAGCAACAAAGGTAAGGCAGAGGGCATCATAATCCCTGACTTCAAGACGTACTACATGGTTACAGTGATTAAAAAACACATAATAATGGCAAAAAAAAACAAACTTTTGGATTGATGGAACACAATAGAAGATACAGAAACGTCTCCAGGCAAACTCAGCTATCTTACTTTTGACAAAAGGACCAAATCCCTTCATTGGAGGAAAGATAGTCACTTTAACAAATGGTGTTTGGAAAATTGGCTATTCATATGATGAAGGCTGAACCTAGACCTATGTTACTCACCACGTGCTAAACTAAAATCAAAATGGATGAGAGATCTAAGCACTAAAACAAAAATACATAATCTGCTAGAGGACAAAATAGGTAAAACTCTTGAACACATAGGTGTATGCAAAGACTTTCTGAACAAAACACCAGTTCCACAAGAAATAATACCAAGAATGAACAAATGGACTTCTGAACAGCAAAGGAAACCACTAGCAGAATGAAGAGACAGCCTACAGAATGGGGAAAAAATTTTGCCAGCTACTACTCAGTCAAAGGACTAATATCTAGAATCTATAAATAATTTTAAAAAATTGAACCCCCAAATTTAAAGACCTGATTAAAAATTGGCATCTAAATGACTAGACACTTGTCAGATGAATACATACAAATGACCAATAAATACACAGAAAAATGTTCAATATCACTGGCCATTTGAGAAATGCAAATTAAAACAATGCTGAGCTTCCATCTCACTCCAGAAAGAATGACTGTCATCGAGAAATCAACCAATAACAAATGCTGGAGGGGCTGTGGTGAGAAAAGAACTCATCATTGTTGGTGGCACTATAAACTGATATAACCACTATGGAAATCAGTGTGGAGATTCCTCAAAACCTACAAGTAGAATTTTATTTGAGATAGCTCTTTCCCTTCTAGGTATCCTCCCCAAAGTATTAAAGACATAATACCACACTGATGTATGTATACCCATGTTTACAGTAGCATAATTCATAATAGTTGTGTTTCCATCAACAGATGAATGTGGTCTTTATACACAATGTAGTATTACTCTGCCATAAAAAAGGATAAACATGAGACATTTGTATGAATATGGATATACCCTGAGACCGTAATGTTAAGTGAAGTGATTCAGACACACAAGCTTAAATATCTTTTACAAGTGTACCTTAACTTAGTACAATTGTCTTACATGTTTTATACGTTCATTGGCCTACTAGTTGGTTTTCAATATGCATATGGTAATTAAATTTATACAGTCTTATAAATAAATGCATCTGATGCTGGAAAAATAGAAGGGAGTGGAGGGAGAGCAGAAAAAGGAAGGAAATGAAGTGTGTTACATATACATATCAATTCCTTACAGTGAATGTAGTCATTACATACTGCAAACCTGTACTAACAAAAATTAAAAAAAAAAAAACAGCTCTCTGCTGGACATCAGAGCTACTAAGTAAATCACCTCTACTGGTAATTCCAGAGAATAAACAGGAACATGTAATTTAATAAAGACACTTTATGCATGCCTTTATTGGCATCATCAGTAACCATGTCAAAGTCTAGATTCTTCCTTCAAATTTAGGAAATAAATGAGGGAAGACAATGGTTAGTGTGTGACTGAAAAATTGCAAGAATATTGCTTCCTACAATATCAAGGGGAGCGTATTCTAAATATAGTGCCCCTGACTTTTCCTTAATATTTTAGGATTCTAACAATTACCTAAAAGAATACAGATTTGTTGATTATGTATGACTATGGATTGCTACCGGAAGCAGGTACTATAGGGACCAAAACATAGGTTGGTGAAAAGGCAGGCAATGACGTTCCATATGGCGGCCCTGATTAATCTGAGTAGTGGGGAACTTTAAGAACTGTAACATAGGCAGTAAGTGCTTTACAAGCCTCCCATTTCCCATTGATTATCAGCTTTTAAAATGTGTCCTACAGACTGTTGGTAGACTACAAGAACCCTCCATAAGCCAGTCTCTAATTTTTATGTTTATAACATGATACTCATTATTTTCTAGCAAGAAAATGTGCTAACAACTTTTAATAAGGAAACAGTTATCCTTTATTGCAGTCTTAAAAGTGCTTCCAATCTTTCTATTCATTCTAGGAAGTATTTCTCTGTAGAGAGTCATATTTGGGAATAATACGTATATGTGGGAAATGATTTGCTGCATCTGTGAAATGAAAAAATGTTTGCGAATTGCTAACCTGTTGGGATTTATCTACAGTATATTTTAATGCTTCAGACTCCAGTCCTTGAAGCATCAGACAAGAATAAAGAAATTTACACTGAGAGGATAATGTCATTTCTCAACATTCCACCACCTACAAGTCTACTTAAATCCTACACCTGTAAGCTACAACCTGTCTGTTTCAACCACTTTATGACACACTGATCTGACAGGTATTTAGGAGTCTAGTTGGGAATGAGGATTCTAGCCTCCGGAGACCAAATAAGTGTGTGTTCAGTGGCCTGTAAGATAACCAGTACATTTGAGAAGTGCTAAAGAAAACAACAGTGGCTTGTTATACTTCTAAAAATGTAATATAGTATTGTATGAATGTACTCAGCCTGCTCTATAAACAGTAGAAGAGAGCCAAATTCACTCAAATAGACAAAGCAAAGTGTGAGGGCAATGGTGACAAGCTGATAGAATTATTTTCAAGCTACCAGAATAGTTAAAAGCAGACTCATACTGAAATCTCACTTTCTGATAAAAATGAATTAATCCACAGATTATAAATCTCTGTATAGTATTGAAGAAACCATTTTCTTTGCAAATTTTATCTATAAATCAAAGCCATTAAAATCTTTGATTCTTGCTAAGACACAGAATTCATGTTGATTTAGTTTTTAAAAGTAGATTTTGCAAAGTCCACCAAAAACTACTCTGAGCTGAACAATCAGTGTATGAGTGAACACCACAATTATGTATGACATTAATCTAAGCATATCAAGAATGCAGGTGAAGAGGTGTAAGAAATTACTCCAATATTGAGTGTGAAATCATGTAATTTTCAGGAAAATGGATGTATCTAAAGGTTATCATGTTAAATAGTCAGACACAGAAAGACAAGTATCACCCACATTTTCTCATACGTGGAATCTAAAATTACAAAAGAGAAGATGACCTGAGCATAGCAGAAGGACTACTAAAGGGTAAAGAGGGAGAGGAGAGGGTGAGTGAGGAGGGGAATATGGGACAACAAGGAGGGTGTATATAATCAAAGTATGATATATGCTTGGATGGAAATGTCACTTTGAAACTATTAATGTATAAAAATAGCATGTATTAAAATAATAAAATAAAAATTGAGAAAGAGTGGATATGTCTAAACATGCAAGAATTCCCAATAACAAATGCAAGTATTTGAAAGCATTTTAATCATTCACAACCTTGGAAGATCTGTGAAAATCAATTCCTTATCAAGACATTACCTTTTTGTTAGAAATTAATTTCTGCCACCTATTTTTATATGAGCATCTAAAAAAATTGTTCTAGCAGTACAGCGCCTGCCTGGCAAGTACAAGGTCCTGAGTTCGATTCCCAGCACCAAAAAATAAATCAATGAATTAAACAACAAAATAAATAGTTGTAATTTCCTTTCCTGTTGCAAAAGTGAATACTGTATTATTGACATATCAGATATACAGCTGAGGTTCAGCACTTAGAAACTTTTGATCTTTTAGATAATAAGTATTCGAATACAAAGTAACAGAGATTTTCTGTTTCAAGTGTTTTAGTCATTAGTCAATAGAATATTGTCAAAGAAAAAAGGTGTCTCAAGTAATCTGGTTCAATTTTCTTGCAATAACATATTCTGTTGTTCTGCCATTTGTAGTGGAAGAAGAAGAATATTAATCAGAGCTACCTTATACTGAGTACTTACTACATGCCAGGCATTGGGTCAGATATTCAACATACGCTACTTCATTTAACTTGCACCAAAAAACTATGTAACAAATGCTATATCTGTCTTAATTATTAATAATTTAACCTTAGCACAGTTAAAGCATTTACTCATGATACCATAGCTAGTAGGTGATAGAGTTGAGATTATACTCAGATTTCTGATTTTAAAACCTGTGCTGCTAACTGTGCATTCAAAGATACAGGTCCTTTAAATCTGTGCAACACTTTGCTAGGAGAAACCTGGGCTATTACCCACAGCTTTGGCTTAATCTCTGCCATAATGGCACACACACACACACCCTCATCCTGAATCAATATTTTCCCGCCATGTATCCTCCCTGGCTTCTAACCTAATGTGATTCAGAGTATAATTCCCTTGTACTATTCTATACCCCTAGGTTACATTTTCTTCATTCCTAACCTATTTGAACTAGTAGTTGTCAAAATTAGTCTGACTTAATAGCTTCAAGTTCTGCCACTTCATTCACCATGCTTGAATCCTAGTACCTGTCATATTCTCTCTCTCTCACTCACTCTTGCTCTCTCTCTCTGTCTCTCTCTCTCTTTGTGTCTCTCTCTCTCTCTCTCTCTCTCTCTCTCTCTCTCTCTCTCTCTCTCTCTGTGTCTCTCTTTTTTTTTTGAGACAGGGTCTCATTATGTAGTGCAGGCTGGCCTCAAGCACACTTATGTAGCCCAGGCTGGCCTTCAACTCAAGGCAATCCTCCTGCCTCAGCCTCCTGAGTGCTGGAATTACAGTGTGCACCACCATGCCTCGTCTGTTCTGAACCTGTGTTTGCACCCTGATGTAAGAATCACCACCTGTGAGTTAGAAGGTGAGTATTTTCTTTATAGTCCAGGGCAGAGATTAATCCCTTAGGCAGTCCAGAGTGAATAAATATGCTGCCATGAGGACTAGAGACTCATTCTATGAGTCTAGAATCAGCTAGACTTTCACTCTTCTAAAAGATATGATGATTTACCACTGAGGAACTACATTAACAAAAAGGATATTTTCAAATTTGATGGTATAGTATTTGACATCTGGAAGAACTATTTAGGAAGAAAAACACAGTATTCCCTTCTCTTGTTAACGCACATCTGTGAGTACAAAATGGCCTGATCAGAAAATTAAAATCTTGTGACTCTCTCGTGCCTCAGTCTTATTTGTGACTTTTCCTAGCCCTTTGACATTGATTCTCAGTTCATATTTTATTTGTTTCTTTTAGATATTGCTTTACAAATGTTCTCATATATTTTTCAAACATTTAATTGATCAAATATTCTATTCTATTTATATCATAGAATCCCTGATGGCAAAAATGTTTTCATTCCTTTGTAACCAGCTTTCACTCCAGTTTTTCTGCATATAGTGGTTGATCTAAAGCTGGTGTTTGTTTCAATGTACCATTACTGAGAATGTTCCTGGAGTGTTAGATTCCAAATATTTATGCAGGAAGTTAACATAAATAGGCAGAATATTCCTCTGAAGGTTTCCTCAGCCTGTGTGGAAGTAAATTGTGCTTTTTTTTTTTTTTTTTTTTTTTTTTTTTTTTTTTTTTTTTTTTTTTTTTTTTTTTTTTTTTTTTTTTTTTTTTTTTTTTTTTTTTTTTTTTTTTTTTTTTTTTTTTTTTTTTTTTTGGCTGCATGTGTGGTTAAAACTTAGATGGTGATTCATGGAACAATGTCACATTTCAAACGTAGGCATGATTATGATGAATTATCCCTGGGCTTTGGGTTGAAAGGCAAATTGAAAGTTTTGAATGAGCCTTTCTTTCTCACTACTTAATGACACCTTTTAAAAAAGTAATCAGGTCTGCCTGATGACCTGCTCAGCTGTTTCTGAAAATCCAAATGTAATAAAGCTTAAAACCTGAGTTAGGTAGCTACATTTCAAATACAAGTCACTAACATGAAAGATTTAAATAAACTAGTTTCAGACATATTAAAGTCTATCCATTTAAATCATGCACATAAAGACAGCTCCAACTGCTTCTGCAGTTGCCTAGATGGTACTGTCTAAAATACCAATCAGATGATTCTCATGCTCAAAGACTTTTACCACAGTCTACGAAGTGAATTCAGATTCCTTTGCCTGTTTGTGTATTTTTTCACAGTCCAGTACCTTCCTATATTGCTATGCTCTTTTCACTACGCTTAACACAATCATCTGATCCTTTTAAGTCATAGTCTTCAGCGCTCCTTCATAATTCATACCTACAAATTCCTTTCACCAGTGCTTCTTGGAAAAAGTTTGACTTTCCTCCACGTTTTCCCATACACATACATCTTCTCAACCATTAATAATCTATTGCTCCCACTAATACCAAAATTTGCTCAGGGCTTTGAATCTTCTTTGAAAGTCACCCTACTATTATCACCCAAAGATGCTCCCTCTTATACTAGCTGGTACCATTTATGTAAAGTATGGTCATATGCTTATCTTTGATATTTTATAATATTATGTACTCAGTATTCATCACACTAACAAAGTAAGCTTTCAAGAGAAAACATAATGTTCAGTTCTCTTAATATTCTCCATAATATCTACCATTATGCAGCCTGACTAACAATAGGTACTCAAATACGTTACTTGGCTTTCATTTAACAAATGTCTTATGGAATGTATCTGATAAATGCTTCTATGCATATGTGAAAAGTTTTGATTCCTAACAAGTAAATAGCAGCAGACTGTTGATACCGTGCCCAGAGTCCCTAAACTGTAGAGGGGGACATTACCCAGATTCTGTGAAGTTTAGTTTCTAATGGCTCACACTTGCACCATTCTCAGGAGCTGATAAAAGTCACTGTGCCTGTATATTTCATCCCAGAAGCAACCCATCACCAATAAATGACAGATATACAAGCACAAAACTTCATCATCTTGCCTCAGAGCAAGACATGCTGGCTGATATAATCTATGTTCCAGTGACTCTAGCTGCTTCTCCTGCTCTAGTCTTTCACTTAATTTTTTCTTGAGATTATTCCTTCAATAAACCATTTGTACAATAACCCTATTCTCAGACTGAGCTTCTAAAGAATACTACCTAAGACACAAGTATTACTGAAGGAGATGATAAACAGTAAATATTTATAACTGCTCCTAAATACCAGAAAATATTATCAGAGAATGTAACATCAACAAAAAATATGAACATCTTTTCAGAAATCCATACTAAAATTTGTGATAACTGCTTGCCAGTAATACACATTCTATATGTGAGATGGAAGCAAACTCAAAGAGAATCAATTCCAGTGATCCTCAACCTTTATTCTCCTTTACAACACAGACAAGGAACATTTTGTGATCCCAAGGTAATAGCAATTTTGAACTTTAAAGAGGATAGGAGGGTCAAACCTTGGTTGGTAGGGTTGGAAAAGCCTCAGTGCTGAATCTGATAAATGATTCCCCACCCCTGAATCTGATTTAGTTCAGGATCACAATTTTTTACAAATGAGGAAATACAAGAGAAATAAAGTAACTTCTCCAAGATCACAGAACTATTTTTTTTGGCAGATGAGTAACAAGGACTCATGTCTTCACATAACTAGTGCAGAACTGTTGATCTAATGTAGTATTTCTCAAAATGTGTTTTGTGCACTTAGTTGCTAGTTCTGTGAGGCAGTCTATATTTTTAAAAAAGTCCCAAATAGTGCCTGCTATTTCCATTTCCTGAGAATTCACAAGAATCCTTAGCATATTAAATGCTCAAAGACATGTATTAAAATATAAATTTTCCATATGTATTCAATCAATGACATTTCTTTTTTTTCCACATAGCACCTATTAACCAGTATTCCTCAAAATCAGTGACCCATGGCACTCTTTCACAAAAGGCTAGATTATCCTGGGATGTGGTTTGTTACTGTGACATTTTATCTGCATGATTTAGTAAAATTATTCTATTAATTAAGTTAAAAGGAAGAACAGTTTAGTACCTTGGTTTTAACTCCAGAAAACAAAGGAAGAAAGAATAAAATGAATCATACAAGGTTACCAACCACTTAACATTAATCGCTAGAAATACCCCAATATTTGCATACACACAGAAATCTCCTAAATGCTAGATCACCACAATTTCAAAACTATAAGAATACATATGGTACGATAAAAGGTATATACAAATGTTGTTTAACCCTACACGATCAAAGTCAGATTATATTTTGATTAACCTAACCATAGAAAATGGCCATATTAAATTTTATATGGAGCTATTAAATCCCACACATTCCCTCAGAGAAACAAAACCAGAAAGAGCTATAACTCATAAGTTCTTTTCTTTCACCTGTATGTAAATAATATTAAAATAAGTATCAAGTATATACATAAGATGCATTATTCATGCTTAAACACAGCTCACAGGTAAATGTGGTTGCTTCTTGATATGAACACTAAACACTCTGAAACAAAATGGTTCATCTTATTGGCTTGTTTCAGCTAACCCTTTAATGTCACATGCTTGAAAAACAGAGACACTCAATTAAATCACTACCAAAAGGAGGCCAAACCTGATTACCACTGCAATGTTTTGTCAGCCTGTGGGAAATGAAATTGAAGTCAATGGAACTTAAGCCAAGTTCTTTTGTTTTGAAATTACGGCTAAGCATTTACTTAAAAAAGAACTTTTTCTAATGTTCTAGCGTTTCAGTAAGCCTTCAACTGAGACAAGCAAAGAAGAGAAGAAAAAGCAGCTGTATTAATAATGACTGCATCAGTAGCACCAGCATTAGTGACATAGAAGTCAATTACATATAAGTGGGAGATACCGGATTTTTTATTTTAATTTTATATAGGACTATGCTTAGTCCTGTATAAAGTGATGAAGAATACAAGATGCAGTCGAAAAATGCAATTCTAAGTGGAGTAACATTACAGAAACATACCAAACAACTAGAAAGTAACAAATATGACCTATGTAGAATATATATTGCAGAAATAAACTTGGACACATAGGGTGAGACCAAGTTATAGAGACTTAAACACCAAGGTTTGAATTCCTCTTAGCCAATAAAGTTAATTTATGGAATCCATCTGTTTAATCTGAAAATATATTTTGTGAGAGACTCAGAATCCTCGAAAATGCCAGTTTCATAAAATATTTTAATAACTTTGAGAAAATGACTTACCTTCTCTGGGTCTTAGATTCACTGATTCTTACGCACAGATTTTTTGAGAGCCAGTATTCAGTCAAAACCCAAACTCATAACTTAATGCCTCATAAATACAAACACTAGTATTGAAAGGTAATTTTTAGACTTTTGGGAATGTACATTTATAGAACTAAGGGGTTAGGTTAAGCTATTGTGATATATGAACAATCTAATAACTTTCTCAAAGAAAATAACAAGAAATTATAGGGATTGATTTTCTACTTAATTTCCCATTTCAGCAGCATATAATGAGGGGCTGTTAGAATAAGACCAAAGAGGTAAGTGTCCATGAAATAATACAATGAGAAAAGAGGGTGGAATGCACTTCAATGGTAGAGTGCATGTTTAGCATGCACAAGACTCTGGGTTTCAATTACCAGTTTCAAAAGAAAGGGAGTGAAACACTAAAAGGGGCATAGTTTTAGGGCAGAGGCTGGGAAGAGGATGGCAGCAAAAACTACTTCTGATCACTCAAGCTTTATTTCATACTTGACCAAGCACACCAAGTTTCGGTGAGCAAGTGGTCTAGGTTTCATTATATTTTGCATTTGACAGATCCAAGAACAAAACTGTTACTAATCAACATGAAATTCTGCCAACACTTTGAGTTCCTTATATTGATACTCATCAACAAAAATCTTTGGGAAGTGTTTGTTAATATGTGATGTCATAAATGAGAAAACCAACTCTAAATAACTATAAGTGAATCATTTGATTGTATGTAAAATATTCATTACTAACTTCCTCTTATTTCCCTACACAGTTTTGTGGTCATTTATTTCTGGGGTTCACTGGTAGGTATTCAGGGAACGCAAATTGACTTTATTGTGTACTGTAGTATACTCCCTAAAATTTAACAGATGATTTTTTAAATTGTCATTTTAGGTGATTCATCATTGAAACTGTTAGGGGATAATCAAACAAAATGATCTAAACCCTTTAGAAACCAAGTAAGAATACTGACAAGAAATCAAAGGACAAGCTAGATGATGGGATATTAAATCACTCCAGAGAAAATGACCAAGAGTTGTGTAGTGGGAGGCAATGGTTGCAAGTAAAATAGGTAAGGGCCTTTAGTAACCATTAGAGAGTTTCACCATCTCATTCAACCAAATCAGGAAGATTTTATACAAGTGATTTTCAGAAATACATTGATTCAGAAAGAAAGATAATATGACAAATAAACAGAAGAAAATAGAAAATTTTAAACAACATGGTATGATAAGAAGATGTCTCAGTGAACACTTTGGTAATTACTTAAGAATTGAGTTTGACATAGGGAGCAATTGTGATGCCTCCTAAATGACTTCTTGAGTTCCAGAGATAAAAAGTCCTTACTGTAGTTTCTGTAAATAAAATATTAATAATTCCTTTGTTTGGAACAACAAAGCAAACAAAGTTTCAAATAAAAGAAGTTGTAGATGATAAATAAATAAATACCATGAGAGATCACCAAAACTAAACAACAACAACAAAAAAAAAAACAATGAATGTACTTGTATAAAACTAAAGAGTACAAAAACAAAGAGAAAAACATTTTCAAAGAAAACATGGCAGTGCTTTTGGTTGTTGCTGTTTATTTGTTTTTTGAGACAGGGTCTCACTACATAGTTCAGGCTGGCCTTGAACTCACTTATGTGTAGTGTTGTTTTTAATCTCACAGATTTCTTCTTTTACATTGAGTTTGACCTTCCCAATTGTAGCTTATCATCACTAGATAGGAGTAAGCCAAGTTTCAGTGTTTACAAACATGAGTTATAATCGTTTTTATCAACAGAAGTCTATCTTTTCCAACTTTTCTGAATTCTCAAGGAATTCATGTTCTACACAGCACAAGTCTCTCCTAGGGCAAACCTCTTCTATGGGTTTCTTTTACCTATACAGTAATAGAGATTTTTTGTGGCACTATATGCACTCCAGCTGTTTTTAGTTAATCCAGCTGGCTGGCACTGAGTGGGTAACTCAGATGGTAGTCTTTAGGAAATCAAATTGATTGCACACCAGACAAATTCGGATTTTATAAAGTTAAACATTTCATAAAATAACAATTTATATATGAAAAGATTTCTTAGTGGTCTTCCTGAAAATTAGCTTCACTATTAAAAATGCATAGTACTTAGCTGGACGTGGTGGTGCATGCCTGTAATTCCAGCATTTGGGAGGCTGAGACAGGAAGATCATGAGAAGCTCAAGGCAAATAAGGGCTACATAATAATTTCAAAGCCAGTCTAAACTACACAATAAGATCCTGTGTCAATAAACCTATATATATATATATATATATATATATATATATATATATATGTATGTATATTTCTTAAGTTGTATATAAAAATGGAAATGAATGGAAGAATTAAATAACAAGGAATAATTGACAGAAATGATAGAAACACTGTACAAAAATAATCTTGAACTCATAAAAATACCTGATGTATATTTTCAATACAAATAATCATTCTTATTATTCTCATTTAATATATTAAAAAGCCTTAAATATAGAAATTCAGAAGAAATAATTGGAGCCAGATAAGGGGAGTCAAAATCAACTTTTTCCCTGATGTTGAGCCCATGTATATGAATAGATGTACATTTAAAGCAATGATATCCAAGGTAGAACTAAATTAGCAAAAGAGCCATCAGACGTGTATGAAAATGTATCGCTTCTGTGTATTTAAAATGGTACTTTTTTGGGAAAACTCAAGAATAAATTCTTCCATAAGAATTCATTCCAAAGTCAAATGTTCCAGTTTAAAGTTGCACTGTAGTCAGAACAAGTAAAGAATGGGTGTTCTAACCTATTTCTATGAAAGAAGCAATTGGTTTTTGGAAAATCTCTATGAGGTATACAAAAGAAAGCTGTCCATCCTATATATATTCTCAAAGGAAACTGTCATCTCCTCAGGAAAATATTCCTTCCTTTTCAATAGTTCTGCTCAGAAAAAAATACTAAAATCAGTTTCAAGTAGAAAAAAATGTGAAAGAAATAAATCTGCACAATGAACAATTGGTCTTTGAGATATCTGATATTAGCTACCATTAGAGAATATTTCAGAAAAGTTCATAATGTAAATGTGTCTTATAATTATACAAAATTATATACCAAGAAACAAATCACAATGATTCATATGAGACAAATGGAGTTGGACAGATAATTTTAAAATTTTAGTTTCTAGAAACTAAAGGGATCATTAACATGGATATGGTGAAAATACATTTATCCTCAAAACCGCATTCGTTTGGGAGAAATACCTGTCTGTTGGTTTTCAAATTGGCATGGAAAGTGCATTTCTGAAGCCATATGAATTCAAAACCCTAAAAGTCGAGATCTGTGTGCATTACTGTATATAGAAATTTCAAATAGCATTGAACAAACCAGATGGATTCTTACTTAGGCCTATGGGGCAAGTGAGATACTCCTGAATAAAAAAGTGAAAACGTTGCTCTCTTAGACAAATAGAATCCAGTGGGCTTTCATTACACATCACTAGAACAATAAAAAGAGATCAGCAAATGTTGAGAGATTATCTTTTCAAATACAAGAACAAAGAGGGATATCCTAATTAGATGACACAGGAAGAAAGGTACCAGCAACAGCTTTTGAGGCAGAGTTAGTAAAAACAATATGAATTTCCAGCTAAGAGAAGCAGGATGAATCACAAACAAAAAACCCTAATTAAAGCCTGTGAATGAGATAAAGGATCCAATGCATAATACTTAAAAATTAGTGCTAATGATAGTTTAATACCTAGAGTTTGTTTTACTTTAAAACCTGGCACCAAGATATACAGGCAGTATAATTTTGTAACTAGGATTGCATTACCTACGCGTGAATCCTTGCTCTCCTACACATTGGCTATATGACCTATGTAGCCTTGGGCAAATGACTTAACCTATCTGTGCTTTAGTGCCTTAATCTGTAAAATGGAGATCATAGTGGTATCTATCTCAGAGACTTATTATGGGAATTAAATTATTTAAAATGTGCAAAGGTCTTAGAACATGATACTTAATTAGTATTTAGTAACTGCTAACTTGTTAGGTTAAAATATTATTTCCCAGCAATCATTAAATTTAGCTATGGGGTTGGGGATTTTGCTCAGTCATAGGGCACTTGCCTAACATGCCTGAAGCCCTCAGTTCAATCCTCAGCAAAATAATACCATATTTGAAAAATGGCTATTAGTTAAACCACATGATGTGATGAAAGAGATACTGCCATCTACAACTTGCATTAATTTCAGATAGAATAGCTAAAAAGAATCCTAGTTAAAATTGTTTAAAATTAGCTTTAAAATCAGCTCAATGTGCTATACATCTTTCCCAGGATAGCCATGGAAGACCCAGAAGTAATTATGCTAGTAAATAAATAAATGAGAAGCCAGAAAGAAAGTAAAGTACTGCCTTATGTCTGCATCAGCTTTTACAGTTTATGGATTCAGAGTATGGGACAAGAACAAGATAACCTTATACAATAAATAACTCATATCAGCATACTATACAGATACCTGTATATCCATATTTTTGTGGTACAATTCATAATGGCCAATATATATAAGTAGCCTAGGTGTTCAAAAGATGAATGAGCAAAGACAATGTGATATATATATATATATATATATATATATATCACAATGGAATTATTCAGCTGCAAATAAAAAGAAAACCATGTCATTTTTCAAGAAAATGTGATAATATCCACTTTCTTTCATTAAGATAAATAAGTCAGACTCAGAAAATAAGACACTGAATGTACACCCTCATACATGAAATCAAGGGAGGTAGGATAGGGGGAGTGGCTTAAAGAAGAGGAGACTGAGAAGAGGAAAGGAATCAGGGAGAGAGGGGAAGAAAGGCAAAGCAGGTAGTGGGGGAGTGGAAAAGAAATAAGTACGTTATATGCATGTATTAATACGCTAAAGTGAGACTCCTTATGTTCACCAATACGCACTAATAAAAATGTTATGATGGGGCTACATCTAGATAAACTCGTAAGTTGAAAATTTAAAAACAACATGGTAATCTGAATGAATAGCATTTTAGTAGGCAAAAATTCATAATCATCATGAGAAACTATCATTATTAAAAACCTACAAAAAAACCTAGACTAAAACATAGTTATTAGACACTCTCTTCCTGTCCTCAAGAGATGAACAGTCTAGATGTGCAGATAAAACACATGGACAATGATAGTTTTCATGCAAAACTACATATGAGTAATGCAGAGCTATAGGAGTGTTTCCGTTATCAGAGTGGAACTAGTTTCTGTTCATTGCCATGTGACACTGTAACAGGATGCAGAAAAGTCTGTAAATATATATTTTTCTCCCTCTTTTCTGCAGGTCTACAAAACAGTCTCAGATCCATTTGATAGAAGGGATTAAATTCAGAGTGATTAAGTAAACTGTCCATACTCCCTTAAATAATAAATGGGAGAGCTGAAATATGAACTTTATCTGACTGTGTATTATGTATTCCTTTCAAGGGGTGATTAAAATATGGGTCGAATGTTTAATTTTTTAAAAAAGTACTTATTATGTTGATATTAAAGTCTCATTGCCAAAATAATCCCCTTTACTTTGAACAGAACCTATCATTCTTGCCACTTTCTGAAGCAATTCTGGAAGACCTCCATTATGAGTGCCTTCACAAAGTGTGATAAAAAAAATCTTGCGAATGCTGCTGATACTGTGTGCTATCTAACAAAAAGGTAGGTAAACTCATAAAACATTATCATATATCCTCATGCACCTTATTCACAAGATCTGTACCATGCACATCAGGTTCTTCCCCAAAGTCAAAATGACCATAAAACACAAAGGATTTGAATAGATTCAGGACATTAAGCACAAATTAAGGTATTTATCAAAGAGGACCTCCAGAACTGCTTGCAAAATTGGCAAAAATGCCAGGGTAAATGTGTTCAAAGAAAGAGGAAATATTTTGGGGGGAAATTATGGTAATTTCCTTTTACTGTAATAATTTATTTACAGATTCACCATAGTTTTCAATCACACTTCACATATACGAACAACATAGATGAAACTGATAGCTGAATTTGCCTGGGAAGAGATCTGTAGTGTGATTAATATATAAATTAAAATCCTATACAACTTTCTTTGGGGCATAAAACTATAGCATCAATTATTTATTTCTCAATGAAAACAATAGCACACACATGCACCTTCAGTGAAAAATACTGCTGCTCTCAACTTTTAGGTTAGGTATGTGGGATGCATAACACCAACATGATTAACAGATGTTATTCTACATGTCACAGTTGTACATTTCCTCAACATTGATCTTTCTCTTTCCTCTTTCTCCTTTTTTGAGGCAGTCAGGTAGTAACTGTTGAGTTGTACCTAACTGCAAGTATAACGTGCAGGGTCCCTGAATTTTTGAATAACACATGCACCTAAATATAATCTGCTCAGGCTTTGCCCATTCCGAGTCTTCTCATTACTTTCTCCTTTTATATGCAGTCATGTATGTTCACTGCCAGGAATTGGATTTACCATTAAACAGCCTCTAATTATAGTCTCCTCTATCCTTTTGATATCCAGAGACAGGATTAGTTTATTGTAAAATGAGTATAGGGAACTAGAGTAATGAAATAAAAAGGGCATAAGAAACTAGAGTAATGAAGACTAGAATACCAACTTCAATCTTTACCAGCTGCATGATGTTTAGGCAGAATTTTTCAGTTTCCACATCTATAAATCAGGAATAGTGTTTGCGTTGCAGGGTTGCGTACAGGGTTGTATTGAAAGGAATGTTGTTTATAGAGTATCTGTTCATGGACTACATATTCATTAATCATTCACTGGCTCCCTTTCTCAACTTCTTATGGTTAGACCATGTGACAGCATGTTAGTTGAATCATATATAGTATTTTAAGAGCATGACTTTACCCCTTACTTATCCAGATATCTATACATTGAAATGCCATAATATGACTGTCCTAATGAATGGCACATTGAACAGCAGAAGTAATGACAAGTTATAAATGGACAAAAGACTGAATCAAAAAAAGTTCTTTTGTAACTCAAATTTTATGACCAAATACATAAGCATATTTTTATTCTTATAATCAATGTTGTATTTTTCTCAGTTCTTCATCTTTAGTTTTTTGCAACAAATTTACAAGTTTTCATATTAGTTGTTTTCAAAAGAGACATAATACAATTGGTGAACAGAATATATAAGAGCTGAAAACAAAAAACTTGGAACTTTGCTACAATGAGTTTGTGTTATAATTTCATTCTGCCCTTTGCCTAAGAAATTTGTCATTGATACTTATGGGCTATTTATTATAAAAATAATCTAAGTACTTGCTCACTAAAAGAAATAGAAATTTCCATTGAGAATATAACAGGGTTCAGGCCACACCAGCAAGCAAACCCATTCTGGATACCAGCGCCATGTGGGGCTGCCGCTGGACTAGAACAGCCAGATGGCAGCCCTTTCTGAGGTGCAGGCTGGCAAATGAGAAATACTGATCCCTGCCACCTCCTCCCTCATAAGGGACCAACTTATCCAGAGAAAAACATGCTGTGATGATAGCTATCAAGGTGAAATGCAATTGGATGCCTATGGTGCCTCGTTGTTTCACAAACATTGCAGGTCTAGGGCCAGTGGTCTGATCTAGGTTCACAGGATAGTGGTATGCAATGTGACATCTAGGGGGGATCTCCTTCTGAGGGTTAAAGCTGTTGTTGATTCCCTATAGTCTGGTTTTGGAAGCCCTATACCATTTCCATTGTTTTGTTGGTTTGGGTTTTTTTCTCTTTCATTTTGTTTGATTATTTCAAATCTGATGGCAGGAGCAGCTATTTCAAAGATAGCAAGATATATTATGGTAGCAATTTTGGATTTACTATTGGCTTGTTTTGAAGTCCTTTATTGTATTCATTGTTTTGTTTTTATTGTTTCTATTCTATTCTGTTATGTTTCATTTTTACTATGTCCAAAGTTATCTGCAGCTATTTTGAAGATATCAAAAGGCATTATGGTAACTATTGTTGATCTTGTAAGGTTTTGAAGTCCTGTGTCTCTTACACTGGTTTGTTTTGATTGTTTTTATCCTGTTTTCTCCTCTTTAAAATATTAAAACAAATTTTAAAAAGACAAAAAAGAAAATATAAGAGGGCTCAACATGAGATCAAATATTTAACAGATGTGTCAATGATCATGTTAGGCATGTTACATATGAAGTCATACTTACTTCTTCCAAAAATTAGTAGGGTGACTATTATTCCTATATTATAAAGCAAAAGGCTGAAATTTAGGAAGCTAATAAATTCAGTGATTTTCTAGCAGTCTCAGAATTTAACCCCAGAAATTCAAACATCCAACACAGTATTCTTTTTGTTCTACCATAGCTTCCATGAAAAATCAGAAATACTCCACTGAATTACAACAGCTTGCAGCGCTGGTATTGGGATCATAGAGTAACTTGGTGTGGGTAGTAAGTTCACCTTCTAAGATGAGGCCTCAAAAGTCATAAAGTTCACTTGATTTATCATTGGAGACAAGATTTTTAATTCATTAAATTAGATGAACACATACAAGTCTGAAAACACATAGGACATACTGTGATAAGCCAGACCAAAGATAGACCAAAACAGCCTGAATCCTAGAAAGGCAAGCAAATAGAAATCTGGAAATTCACAGAAACTAAAGGGTTGGCTTAGTATTTGTGAGAACAGGCACATGGTATCAATAACAAGGAATGTTCAAAACCAATCCATTTTCTGGCCAGGTAACATCCCTCCCTCCAAACTGACCCCCTCCTCCTCCCTCTCCTTTTGAATATTGACTTCAAATAATATGTTTAAAATATATGTTATCTTTCATATTTAATATCCTCTAAATTTTTATATGTCTAGAGTACACACTCAGGATGGTAAGTTGGTCAAATATTTAGATTTTTGTCAGTTAAATGAAGGCCATTTGAGGAAAGTATTAAAAATACACAAGTGTTTATGGAAAATTTGGAAGCATTTTGGAAAAATCACAAATCTAACATTTATATTCACAGATGAATAGGCAAAAAACATTCAGAATTCTGGGGCAACATGAGTACTCAACACAAGGAAATAGTTTTTAAAGGAAATATAAATAAAAGTCTTCAGTTCATTGTATTGAGAGCATGACAATGGCACCACACAAACAGTATAAATCACTAAACACTTGCTGCTTAGTGCCATCAAAGGGAGCCCCTTTTTTGAAGTAGATCTAATGAAAAATCAAATTTCATTATCCCTTTCAAGTTATATGATACAAAGACAACATGTACTGGAAGAGTGTTGTCTACCTACTTCAGAGATGCACTAGTTAGTGATTTTCAGTAGAGTTTGATCTACCCATTTCTTGGGGCCATTTCTTTGAAGCACACTTGCTAAATTAAAGGTACTTAATCTTTTTATCCATATTGTATCAAAGATGCTTCCCCTCCCATGATATGAAAAGTTCAGTTAAGCTAAGTGTGCCAACCTAACCAAATACTTTAAATATCTCACCTTCACACGCTGATGCCTTTGTTTAGTACAGGGCACTTAAAATGCCACAAATATGCATTAATATTTTCCATGTTATTAAAAATAATCTTTCTTGGTGACCCATATCTCTAGCATCCAATTTCTCTATATACCTTTATAACTCGCTTCTAAAGGGGTCAAATTAAATTCATATTTCTATCCTCATTTTATACAGTTAAATACTTTCTCCTTGAAATACTCTTCAGTCTCAATTACCATGAAAGGATAGTTTCCTTTCTAACTTTTTGATATACATCTTATTCTACTTTGTTGGTACCTTATCCTTTATACACCAGAGATTGATTCTGAGCCCTCTTCCCTTTCTATTTTATTTCTAAATACTTTCTCTTGGTTGCCTCCTCCAGTTTGATAATCACAGAAATCAGCATATTAACTACAAAATTCTGTGGACCCCTGACTCACAGAAAAACTGTCAAATTTTAAACCTTTATATTGACATCTTTCAGGCACTATACATTCAAAATGTCAAAAATCAAAACTTGCCATTCCTCAGACATGTTCTTAAATATGTTTCTCCCCTAAATATGTTCCTAATATTTTTGTCCCTCTCAGTGAGTAGAATAAAACAAAACCAGTTGCTCAAGCTAGAAACCTAGACCTTATTTTTGTTCTCAATCTCTAACATTTTATGTACTAATAGTAGTACATAAAAGTAGTACATAGTAACATGAGTATAAATAATAACCAAAGATTTCCCCTCTTCAGCACTTGTACGAGTCCAAAACTTAGCTGTGTTTCAACTGTACAGTAGTCCTCCCTTAACACAATTTTACTTTTTACTATTTCAGTTCCTTTCAATCAACCATAGTCTAAAAATATTAAATGGAAAAATTCAGAAATAGATAACACACACACACATGCACACACACAGTACTGAGTGCTGGGAATCAAACCCAGAGTCTCATGTATACTAGACAAGCACTCTACAACTAAAATATATCCCTGTCCTCTATAAGTTTTAAATAATTTTATTGCAGTACATAGTCATAATTCTTTTATTTATCAGTAGAGTTTTATTAAAATGTTATTTCTAAGTTTTTTAAAGAGAAATAACAATAAAAATAATGACAGAATTTCACAAAAAGATAGTTGGAGATTAACAAAGGTTAATATATTGCATATTGTTATCCTCAAAGTAGTTGCACAGATAATAGATATAGATATGAAAAACTGATCAAACAATATAAGCACAAATAGTTCTTTTCAATGAACTAACACAAATTAGTAGTATAATTTAGCAATCTTGGATATGTATGTGTGTGTGTGTGTGTGTGTGTGTGTATATATATATATATATTTCCTTCCTTCTTTTCTCCTTTCCCCAAATCCAGTTGTTCTTTCCTTTTGAGCAGTTTCTCTCCCTTTTGAAATATCTATTGTACATTTTGGAATCTTATTTACTCTTTTACTTTCTTACACCATGGACACCATACACTCTTTACCATGGAGACAATACAGTGTTTACACATGCAAATCAGTATGGTCTCAAGTTGCATCCATTTATCTATAAAAGACTCAAGATTATCTTTTTTATAGCTCAGCAGAACTCCACTGTATACCATATCTTTCTATCTATTCCTCAACTGATGGGCATTTGGGTTGTTTCCAAGATTCAGTTATTGTAAATTGTACTGCTATAAACATAGGTACGCATATACCACTGTGGTTTGATGTTTTTAATTCTTCTGGGAAAATACCCAGAAGGGGAATAATGGGGTCAAATGGAACTTGCAATCCCAGTTTTTTGATGATTCTCCACAATGATCTCCACAGTGGTTGTACCAGTCTAGCCTTCCACCAACAGTGGAGAAGCGTTTCTTTTTCCCAACAGCACCACCTGCATTTGTTGTTGGCTGATTTCTTGGTGATGAACATTCTATCTAGGGTGAGATGGAATCTCAGTGTTGTTTTAATTAGCATTTCTCGAATGACCAATGATGCTAAACATCTTTCACCTATTTATTTGCCACTTGTACTTCATCTGAGAAGTGCATATTTATCACAGATGCCCATTTTTGGACTGGGTGTCTGAATTTGCTCATAAATAGGAAAAACCAACATTGAGAAAATGACCATACTTCCAAAACTCTTATACAGATTTAATGTAATCCTAATCAAAATACCATCAGTATACCCCCACAAATATAGAGAAAATATGAATAAAATTCAAATGGAACCATAAAAGACCTAGAATAGCAAAGGCAATCCTGGGCAACAAAGGTAAGTCAGGAGGCATCACAATCCCAGACTTGAAATTATACTGCAAATCTGCTATAATAAAATCAGTATGGTACTGTCAAAAAACATACATGAGGATCAATGTACAAAACAGAAGATACAGGCACAACTATAAACATACTCAGTCACCTTACTTTTAACAAAGGGGTCAAACATGTTCACTGGAAGAAAGACAGCCTCTTATTGTCTGTCTACATGCCAAAGACTGAAACTAAACCCATGCCTATCATCATGCACTAAAGCCAAAATGGATCAAAGATCTAAATATTAAGTCAGAAACACTTAACCTACTGGAATAAAAAGTACATGAAAATCTCAAGGACATAAGGGTAGGCCAACAGTTCATGAACAAAAACCAAACTGCACAGGAAGTACTTCAAAGAATCAACAAATGGGATATCATCTCATTAAAAAGTTTTTGCACATCGAAAGAAATCACCAACAGACTGCAAAGAAAACCCACAGATTGGAAAAGATTTTTGCCAACAATCCCTCAGACAAAGGACTTTTATCTAGATTGTAAAAAGAATTTAAAGAAATCAGGTCCCCCAAATTTAAAGACCCAATCTAAAAATGGGCATCTGAGATGAATGCACAATTCTCAGAAGAAGAAATACAAATGGCAAATAAATATATCAAAAAATGCTTAACACAATTGGTTATTTGAGAAATGCAAATTAAAACAACGCTGAGATATCATTTCACTTCAGAAAGAATGGCTAACATCAAAAAGTTAACCAATAACAAATGCTGGTGGGGCTGTGGGGATAAAAGAACCCCTCTGTATTGTTGGTGGGAGGGCAGACTATTACAGTCACTGTTGAAATCAGTGTGAAGATTCCTCAAAATACTGAGCTTAGAGGTTCAATTCAACCCAGCTATTCCCCTTCTGGGTATTTTCCCAGAAGAATTAAAAGCATCATACCACAGTGATATATGTGCACCCATGGCAATAGTAGCACAATTTATAATAGCTAAATCTTGGAAACAACCCAAATGCCCATCAACTGAGGAATGGATAAAAAAAGATGTCATCTTTTTATATAATGGAGTACTACTCAGCCATAAAAAACAATCAACTTAAGCTTTTGTAGGTAAGTTGATGCAACTAGAAACTATACTCATATGTGAAATAAATCAGACTTGCATGTATCAACCTCATATTGTCTCACCAGTATAAGAAACTGAAGATAAATAAGATCCAAAGGTTACAGTAGATATAGCAAAAGGGAAAGAAAATGCTCAAAGGGAAACTATGTTGTTTGATCAGTCTTGAAATCCTGTATCTGGTAGCCTAGAAATTACTTTGATGATAACCATATGCAATATAACAACCATTGTTAAATTCCTATCATCTTGTTTTGAAATCCTATATCACCATTTTTTGTTGTTGTTGTCATTTTGTATTGTTGGTTAATTGTTTGTTTGCTTCTTGATTTTTCTGGAGTTTTTTTCTCTGTAAAATAAAAAACCAAAAAATTTAAAAAGTAAATTTCTTATAGAATTCAGTCGTGAATCCATCAGGACATGGGTTTTGATTTTTTGGTAAGTTTTTAATTATGTTGTCAATTTTATTAACTGATACTGGGGTTTTTTTAACATATTTTCTTGATTCAGCTTTGGTAATTCATACATTTCTATGAATCTGTCCATTTCTTCTGTGTTTTCCATCCAATGCAAGTAAAGATTTTCAAAGTAAGTAGTGATGATCTTCTGAAATTTTACATGATCTCTAGTGATTCCACCCTTTTTATTCCTCTTTGCATGAATTTAAGTTTTTTGTTTCTTTCTGGGGGGATAAAGTTGACTGAGAGTTTATTAATTTTATTTATTCTTTCAAAGAACTAACTCTTTGTTTCATTAATTCTTTGTATTCTTTTTCTCTACTGCATTAATTTCTGCCTTGATCTTCATAATTTCCTGCCTGGTATGAACTTTGGGCCTGACTTGCTCTTCTTGCTCTAGAAGCTCGAGGTGGAGTCTTAGGTTATTTATTTATACTCATTTTATTTTCCTGATATGAGAATTCACTGCTATAAATTTCTGAGGGCTGCTTTCAGTGTGTCCCACTGGTTCCAGTATGTTGCATCTGCATTTTATTTTCATTTGCTTGTAGTAATTGTTTAACTTCTTTTTTAATTTCATCTGTGACCTATTGGTTGCTCAGGAGGTTGTATTTAACTTCCATGTGTTTATGGAGTTTTTGTAGTTTCTTTTGTCAATTTCCAATTTCATTACACTATGGTCAGATAATATGCATGGGATAATTTCAGTTTCTTTGCATTTACTTAAGCATGTTCTGTGGGCTAGTATATGGTCTATTTTAGAGAATGTCCTAAATGCAGCTCATGAGAATGTGCATTCTAATAATTTTGGGTGGAATGCTCTGTAAATGTCTACTAAATCTATATGTTCAGAGCTTTGGCTCAATTCTGTTATTTCTTTGCTGATTTTTTGTCTAGTTGATCTATCTCTTTGTGACAATGGGGTAAAGTTCCACTGCTACAATTGTGTTATTGTCTATTTGATTTTTCATGTCTATTAAAATTTGTCTTATATACTTGGGTGTTCTCGTTTTTGGTGCATATATATTGATGATTTTTATCTCTTCATCTGGAAGTTTTCCCCTAACAAGTATGTAATAACCTTCTTTATCTCTTGGTCATTCTTCGTTTGAAGTTCACATTGTCTGCAAACACAGTAGCTATGCTTGCTTTTTCTGTGTTCCTGTTGCATGGAGTATTGTTTTCCATCTTTTGACTTTCACTCTATGTGTTTCTTGTTCCAACAATACAGCATGTTGTTGGATCCCGTTTTTTTATCCATTATGTCAATGTGTTTCTTTTGAATTGTGAATTGAGGCCATTTTCTTTAATGGTCATGACTGATAGGTATTGGCTTATCTTTGTCATGTTGTTTTCCTGCTGTCAGTTCCCTACTTTTCCCTATGTTCAATTGTTCGCCCTACCTGGTGGTTTCTTTCTGTTTTGTTTTGGAATTGTGATCATTTGTATCTCTGTCTAATATATATTTCAGCACTCTTTGTAGGGTTGGTTTGATGGTCATAACTTTCTTCACCTACTCTTTGTCATGGAAGTATGTTATTTCTCCATTAATTTTGAAAAACAGTTTTACAGGGTACATCAGTCTGGGTCAGAAGTTGCTTTCTTTCACGACTTGAAATATTTTACTCTAAGCTCTTCTTGATAACAGTTTGTGTTGAGAAATCTGCTGTGATTCTGATCAGTTTTCCTTTACATGTGGCCTGTTTCTTTTCTCTAACAGCTTTTAATATTGTGTTCTTGTACTGAATTTCCAGGATATTATTATGTGTCTTGATGTAGATTTATTTGTTTATGTGTAGTTGGAGTTCTATCACTTATCTGAATGTCAGATTCTTTTTCCCATGCTTGGTAAATTTTCTATTACTTCTTCAAATAGTTTTTTCATGTCATTTGTGCTGACTCCTGCTTTTTTCATTGACACCACTTTCTTATATTAATTTTCCTTGCATCATCTTACAGGTGTTGAATTGTTATTTCCTGATCTTGTTATATTCAAGAGATCTTTTTTTTCTAGATCTATAGCCAAGATCCTGTCTTCAAGGCCTGAAATGTTGTGTTTAGTTTCATTCAAATGGTTTTGCCAGCTTTCAGTGGAATTTTTAATTTCTTGGATATCTGTATGAATTCATTTCATGCATCCCATTTCTTTCATATATTGATCATTTATGGTTTCCATCCCTTCCTATCATCATTTAATTTTTTCTATACACTAGATTTGCTGACCAAAGGCTTTATAAATGTTGACATTTCTATTTTTACCTGAGAGATTATTTCTGATCTGATTTCCTCTATATCCTCATGGATTTCTTCTCGTTGCTTGGTATCATTTCAGAATGTCAGGTTTGTGTCCCCCCTTTTCCTCTATCTCATTGTCTCCTGAACTTGCTCTGGGTGGGTTGGAGTTCTGAGGTTGCATTTTGCTTCTATATCTTGTCATTTTCTATTTCAAAAGTTTTCCTTTTGTTTTCTGCATTGATCCTTGCAATTTTTTAGAAGGTAGCAATATCACTTGTATCAGTCCTCTCTAGAAATATCCTGTTTCTCAGGGATGTTTTCTGTGTGTAGGAGGTTGTCAAATTGTGCCTATTCCAATATCTTACCTTCCCAGTTAATTAAGAGTGAGATGTTGGTATCTTGCTGGCTTCCCAGTTTTGTTACAGAAGGAATAACAACTGATTACAACAGATTTGATATCCTATCTAAATTAGTATAATTATCAATAACAATAGCATCAAGCATAGATTAGAAACTCACAAACAGTGGTAGCTGTTAATTTTGTATCTTAAACCATAGGAGCAAAATCTACAATTATATAACAGAACCCATCTATTCAAAGAGTTTCCCCTTGGTAGAGTGGTTTCACACTGTGGTGGGGAGATGTAATGATAGTGGATAAAACAAAGATAGATGAAAAGAAATTAGAAGAAGGGCTGAAGGACAAAGGGTGATCATGCAAATTTTAGGAAACTAGAGGAGTGGGCAGAAGAGAAAGAATGTGGGAGTAAGCAATGGATTATTTGAACTTGGTCTCTGGGTTTGCCACAGGATTAGTTTTCTGTGGTTGGAGGTTTCTCTAGCTATTTAGAAAAGAGAGAAAGAAGAAAAGAGAAAGGAAGAAACAAAGATAAAGAAAAAAATGAAACAAAACAAAGCAACAACAACAACAACAAAAGAGAGAACAGGGGCAGTCCCACCTACCTGCTTCTATTGTGTGTGCCTTTGTCCACAAATCCAATGCTGGTTCAGCAAGCTTACCACTTGTTGGCCTGTGTTTTATTGTCGCTTCAAAATTTTCATGTCACTAATCTTGCCCATCCATCATGTGTGCCCTATCTGGGACTCTATTGTGTTGCTGGCATTCCCTCTGGTCTCTGAGTCTTTCAGAATGTTCACCTGAGTGGCAGCTGCAGTGATGGGCATGGGGGGGATCCACGCTTTTCACATGGGTTGTTCAGCAGAGATGGTGGTGGGAGGGGCCACTCGCACACTATTCACCTGGGTTGCATCTAGGAGGGGCTTCCCTCTATACTATCCACCTGTGTTGCATGGTGAAGATGGCAATGGGATGGGTACGTGCTGTTCACCTGGGTTGAAGGGTAGAGATGGTGCCAGGAGGGGCCCACATATTTCTAATTTCTGAATTAAGAGGATTGTTACATAAGTTACTGTAAAATAAAAGCATTGTGCTTCTCATGTGAGAGATAACCATCTGTGGTAACTCTGAGGAATTATTTCAATCAGTCTCCAAAGATTTCAAAGTTGAAAATCCTCCTGGTAAGAACAACCCGTTAGCCATGTTCTTCAGATGTTCAGTCCATTTTGTCCAATCCAATTCAAATGACAGTCCAGGAGATCTTGCTGATGGTGACTCTGCCTGCTGGTCCTTCAGATGAAATAGCTGATATAGAAATCTCTTGTTTACTACTAGATGTTTTCTCTAAAGGCAGAGCATGCACACGAAAACTAGACTTTTGTCTCAGCTTGCAGTGACTCTCAGATTGGGTTTGGCCCACAATTCATCTTCAATCGTATAAACAGTGTAGAATCTCCAGTGCTGCAGACCACCTCCTAGGTTCCTGCAGTGGTAGCAGTGATGGGTACGGGTGCATGGTGGAAGAGGCTGAATGTGGGTGGCTGTGGTACCTGCCTAATTCTTTTATTTAATCATTAGTTTTTTCAATTTCTTACTGTGGTGAGTTTATACATTATACTTTATCATGGTATCTATGTATAGGAAAAAGAGTGTATACAGTTTTCAGTACTATTTATGGTATCAGAGCTCCACTGGGGTCTTACATTACATTCCCCAAGTATGAGGGATTGCTATATTAATTCACTTAATTCTCATACCCAGCCTTTGAAATATGCACTAGTATTAGTTCCATTTTGTACATAAAAGAATTTTGAAGCACGAAAGGCAAAAATAAAATCTGCCTAATGCCATGCATTTTTTAAGTGTTAAAACCTTGATTTAAATTGAAGTCATCCAAGCCGGGCGTGGTGGCGCACACCTTTAATCCCAGCAATCGGGAGGCTGAGGTAGGAGGAGCGTTGTGAGTTCGGGGCCAGCTTGGGCTACAATGCAAGCGCAAGACCGACCTGAGCTACATAGTGCGACCCTGCCTCAAAAAATCAGGGCTGAGCCAGGCGTGGTAGCGCACGCCTTTCATCCCAGCAATCGGGAGGCTGAGGTAGGTGGAGCGTTGTGAGTTCGAGGCCGGCTTGGGCTACAACGCGAGCGCAAGGCTGGCCTGAGCTACATAGTGCGACCCTGCCTCAAAAAACTAGGGCTGGGAGTTTGGCTCATCGGCTTAAGCGCCTGCCCTGGCAGGCGCGAGGTTGTGAGGTCGATCCCTGGTGCCGCAAAAAAAAAAAAAAAAAAAAAAAAAATCAGGGCTGAGAGCTTGGCTCAGTGGCTTAAGCGCCTGCCCTGGCAGGTGCGAGGCTGTGAGTTTGATCCCCGGTGGCGCAAAATAAATAAATAAATAAATAAATTGAAGTCATCCAGCTCCAGAACCCACTGCATTAAACTGCCTTATCTCTATTTGATTTGAAGGGTATCCCTGAACTTAGATTTCTTGGTTGGGCAACTTCTTGGTTGCCAAGAGAAACAGTCTTCAATGTAAATCTTCCTATGATTCAGTTAACCTTCTAAGATACGTGGGACTATAGTTGTTCAAATTTAAGTCAGAAAGGTTAAGTAACCAATTTATGGTCAAAAAACTAAGAGTGTGGGAGTTAGGAGCAAAACCGACTCTTGATGTTTCAAGGGCCACAAAACTACTCGTCTGTAAAACTATCTTATTCAGGTTGCTACCCTAACAGATTCAAACTTGCATCATGTATTTTCCTCTCTTTTTTGCTGTTTATGTATTTTTATTTATTAATTTTTTCTTTATTAGTACATGCTTGTAGTACATGATGTTTATATTATTTGTGGGAAGTTGTATTATCTACTTTCCCTTCCTCTTTGTCCTCTACCAATCTCTTGATCCCATTCCTTTTATTGGACATATTTTATCACATAATGTTTACATTTTTTGTGTGGAGTTGGCACATGTACATAACAAACCCCACTTGTCCTTTCCCTCCCTACCTCCACCCCTCTATCTCTCAGTCCCCTACACCTTTGAGAATGATCTTCCTACTTCCTATTATCTATCTTTTATTTTGCTCTTTATTTTTAATGTTTTTTCACACAAGATAATTATTTTGATTTTTAAAGTCACATTTGTTTCTAAGCCATTCTGAGAAAGAGAAGGGCATTCTGGTAAGGAAGGACTGGTGGAAAACCAAGGCTACTGATGAAAGACTATCTGTCTGATGGAACTGCTATGTACCCTCCTTCAAATACAAATATGAGAGCATTATTCTACTGTCAGTAGGACAAATACTCAGTAGTTCTTTCTATAATAATGGCAATAAAAGGCTAGTATATAGCTAGCTGCTCTTTTTGTTTATCTACACTACTTCTGCAAAATAACGCCCAGGATACAGTGCAAATTTTAGTAATGAATTAGTAATATACTATTATTCACATGAAAATCAAGTCTACGACACTGACCAAAGTAAATTAAAGGAAAGTAGAATAAGTCATCATATATCCCCAAAAAGTTTCTTGCTTTTTTACACTGGCCAAATGGATGAACATTTCTCAATGTTCATCAGAAATCCAGAGAGGTTCTAGAGATTTGGCTACAGGGAATTATAGAAGTATTATCTTTAAACATGAAGTGAGATATTTAAGAGCTTTCCATAAACAGAGTTTCTGTTCCTAAAATGTATATACACTGGACTTGACTCTACTTCATTTATTAAATGTTCAAAAACTTGATGATGCCAGAAGGACAAAAGGAAAAACTAGCGATGAGAAAAATGGAAAAGGGTGAAAGGAGGGGTGTATTTCAGGATGAAGTAGAAGATTATGAAGACAGAGGATGAAGTAACAATTAAACAATTAGCTATGGAAGAGACTAGAAAGATAAGTGTAAGTACAGGCATGATATGGATTTCATGGGCTTTACCTTATACCACATCTGAAATCACAGAACCAAGCACTACTAAATGTTTAGCATAAACACATTATGTTTACTAATGTATGTATATACATTAGAAATCATAGAATTATTTTTAAATAGTATGACCACACTCTTAAGCCATCTGTCCCTTACAAAATTACAAATAATTTTACAACTTCTGAAAGAGATTAGCCCTCATTCAGTGTTTCCTGGAACCATATACCCTATGTCATCTGCATGCTTTACCTCAGGGTTTGTTCACATATGGTTAAATGGTTCTTTGAAAATGGAAAGGGACCACATGCCAAGAGATGCAGGCAGCCTCTAGAAGCTGTAAATGTCAAAGAAACACATTATACCCTATAGTATTCAGAAAAGAATGCAGCATTGCTCATATCTTCCTTTTGGCCATTTTGATTCATGGGGCTTCTGACTTCTAATACTATATCATAAATGTTTATTGTTTTAAATCATCAAGATTGTAATTTCTTACAACAACAATAGGAAATACACACCATTTCCTATTTCCTTTCTTTCTTAGCTCTTTGTATTTCTCCACTGCTAACTTCATACAAAGTTTTGACAGAGGAAATCAGCAATATCATCTGTCATCTTGATTTCCCAAGCACAGTCTGCCAATTCCAAGGCATTGCTTCACCTTCAGATACTCGCTCCCCAGTTTGCTCTCATCATTTACTTGGAATAATACAAAAATCTGATGGAGCTAATTTATGGCATAAAGTGACATCTGTCTCTTTTATTTATACCATATCCCTATTTCACTATTCTGTTGTCCACGCATATTATTGTCTTCTTTTCCTCCTGGGCTGCCTCAGAGGGTATAAGTACCAAAGAGGGATACAGCCACTCATTAAGAACATTTTTTTCATTTTTCCTGATTTAGAGACAAGGCAAATCATCCTTGTATAATACAGACTGCTGCAAAAAGGATTAGAATTTGACATAAGGAAGTAGAAACTTCTTCAAATCCATACCTTCATACTGGTTTACAACAAAAAAAAAAACAACTGAAGTGGGTTAACAATAGAATTATTGCCAAAAATTATATTGCCCTCTAACAAATGGAAGGATGGTTAGAGTCTAAAGAAATTACTTTATATTATGTTGATTTATACATAAGGTGGCAGTAATTCATTGCCACAAAATGAAATCAGTTATTCACTGAATAGCTAACTTTCAGGCCTACCATTTCGTTCAGCTCTAAGGGAGATAGACCATGAGAAGGGTTATAGTCCCTTTCCTGAAGAAATTTGCAATTCTGTTAGGGAAATGAAAAGAGCACATACAAAAGAAAATAAAATAAGTCAATACAATAAATGATTAAGATACAAATAATGTAAAAGCGGTTGTCGTTCTGAATTTGCAGACAGACCCGGGCTCTGGGCGGCGTCACTCTGGGGTACTCAGTCTAGCTCCTCGGGAATGGGACGCCTTGGCCCCCCACCCAGTTAAGGTGGAGACTCCAGCTGCAAGCCCCGGGAGGCCACACTCCCTTGCTGCATGCAGGGCCCATCTCAACCGGGTCCCATGATTCAGCGTGAAGCAGGAATCGGCGCAACCCTCAGGGGAATGCCCAGCCAGCCTCGCAGGACACAGAGGTACACAACCCAGCCCAGATCAGCCCAGGACCCCAGAGCTGCTCACACTGACGAACATAGCTGCAGGGACTTGGAGAGCTTGCGCTCCCAGCACCAGAGTGCCGAGCGTGCGCGAGCTCCACACTTCAGTGGAGCCGCTTGTGCGTGGGCCAGCCCAGAGCTTGACGACCCCCATAGCTGGGTTTCTCCTGGCACTGTAGGCCTGGGACTTGCCCAGGCTTGCCCTGGCAAAGAGGCTGTCATTCTGAACATGTAGACAGACTCAGGCTCTGGGCAGTGTCACTCTGGGGTACTCAGCCTAGCTCCCCGGGACTGGGAGGCCTTGGCCCCCCACCCAGTTAAGGCGGAGGCTCCAACTGCATGCCCCGGGACGCCACCCTCCCTTACTGCACAAAGGACCCAGCTCGACCGGGTCCCGTGATTCAGCACGATCCAAGAATTGGCAAAAACCTCAGGGGAACGCCCGGTCAGCCTCACAGAACACAGGGCCACATAGGTTCTAGAAGAAAACAACAAAACAAAAGACCAAGAGGCAGTCTCTGTCCCCCAACCCACAAAGAACAAACCCAAGAGACACTGAAATAGAAGGGACTTTCTGAAATGACAGAAAATGCAATAAAGAAACAGCTTGATGAAGCTATAGATAAATTCAAATCAGAAATAATCTCTCAGCTAAAAAATGAAATGAGAATCTTTATTAAAGAAATGTGTGTATCTAAAGAAGAGCAAGATAAAATAACAGAAGAACTTAAGAAAATGGTCAAAACTTTGAATGAATAATATAAGACACAAACAGAATGCATGAAACAGATGCAAAGGGAAATGCAAGAATTGAAAAACTCCATGGAAAGTTTGAAAAACCGCTTAAACAAAGCTGAAGATAGAATCTCAGATCTTGAAGACAGCATGGGAGATCATGGCCACAAAAGGTAAGATCTCCTAAAAATAGTAAGGAACCAAGAAACAACAATTCAACAGCTGCAAGATGATGCCAAGAGAAATAACATAAGATTAATAGGCATCAATGAAAAAGCAGGGGTCAATACTAATGACCCGCGAAGACTATTCACAGAAATAATAGCAGAAAACTTTCCAAACCTGGGAAGAGAATCTGAAATACCGGTAACTGAGGCATAGAGAACCCCAATTAACCACAACCAAAATAAATCCTCAGCCAGACATATAATAATAAGGGTATCAGAAATACAGCACAAGAACAAAATACTAAAAGCTGTCAGAGAAAAGAAACAGATCACCTACAAAGAAAAGCCCATCAGAATCATGGCAGACTTCTCAACACAAACCTTTAAGTTAAGAAGAGCTTGGAGTGAAGTATTTCAAATCCTAAAAGAAAACAACTTTCAACCCAGATTGATGTACCCTGCAAAACTATCCTTAAAAATTGATGGAGAAATAAGATACTTTCATGACAAAGAAGAACTGAAGAAATTTATGGCCACCAAACCAACACTACAGAGAGTACTGAAAGATACTCTAGAAAGAGACAAAGATAGCCACAATCTTAAGAACAACAACAAAAGGAAGCCACTAAGCAGGGCAAGTAATTAAACAGAAAATGTAGAAAACCAACAACAGAAAGATATCATGACAGGGATGAGCTGATACGTATCAGTTATATCAATCAATGTAAATGTTCTCAACTCACCAATAAAAAGAAACAGACTAGCAGAGTGGGTTAAGAAACAAAATCCAACAATATGCTGTGTACAAGAAACACATCTCACTCAAAAGGAAATTCACAGACTAAAAATCAAAGGCTGGAAAACAATACTCCATGTAACAGGAACCCAGAAAAAAGCAGGGGTAGCTATTATGTTTGCAGGCAATGCAAACTTCAAACTGAGAATGATCAAAAGAGATAAAGAAGGTCACTACATACTTGTTAGGGGAAAACTTCAAGAGGAAGAGATTACAATCATAAATATACATGCACCAAATATGGGAGCACCCAACTATGTAAGACACTTCTTAATAGACATGAAAAACAAATAAACAATAATACAGTTACAACAGGGGACCTTAACACCCCATTGTCACAGAGAGATAGATCAACCAAACAAAAAATCAGCAAAGAAATAGCAGAACTGAATCAAGCTTGAGAACAAATGGACCTAGT